>APFE031275262.1:93854-145718 GCA_000404065.3 Pinus taeda | reverse complement strand
TGAATTATTTATTAAAAAGAAAATTATTTACTATGATTATAATATTATATTATTACTATGAGTTATTACCTGTTGACTTATTAACCCATGATTAACATTATAATATTACTATATAATCTAGCCATTTTTATATAGTCGTTGATGGTCACACCTAGCCGTTTGGAAGATCTGCTCTCCCTATTTAATATGCAGCCAGGATCTTACTCTTCAACTTGTCCTGACGATGAACCACACTAGTTGGTTCGAAACACATCGACAAAGGTTTTCTACATGTGATTTACGCCAAAACTCTTCTTAAAAAAGACAATAGTGTCTTCAAGATGAAGCTTTCAGTAGATGATGACATGTAGAAGTTTATCTTGACAGGAAGATTGGACTGTGCAAAGCCCTACTTTATAATTAGGTATACTTTCACTTTGTTTATTTACTTTTCTATTATGACTCTTTCTCTTCTTCTGGGTTTAACAGGTACATCAAATGGATGTAAGGACCTTGTCCTCAATATCAATATTGAGGAGGATGCAAAGCCATCCCATGATTAAGAGTGGCACTTAAAAATGGAAAACGACCTTGAAGGAATGATTTCAATGTCCCAAGTTAATGTTTGAAGAGGCTTCCTATTTAGAGGGAGTAGTCTGTTAGATTTAATGAGATGCTCTAATAGAAGAAGCCTTTGAGAGTAATATGAACTTCATGAAAGGTACATACTCTATGACAAATATGTTTCTGTGTCATATGCTTCCACGAATATGCTCTTAGAGGGAGAGGTCTATGATGAGATATTAAGCACCTATTGGCAAATGCACTATTATCAAACGTATGTGATGTTGGATTCCTTCATGATACTTAAGGAAGAAGAATACTTGGGGCTACCTTAGGTATTTGAGGTGCATGAGTAGGAGAGTCATGGGTGTGGATTGAAGCAAGTCCTCTAGGCTTGGTATACTTGGATTAATGGATATCTGATGTGGACACCAACATCTCTTCAAGGTTGAAGGTATGTCTTTGATATTTGGTTTTATATACTAATAATTTATTTTTGACAGGATCAAATCATCTCATCGTTCAATATTAGAGGGATTTGACCTCTGAGCCCTGGTGATCAACTTCTTGAGATTAGAAGTCTAATTGAGAGATGTTGAGGACTTCCTAGTCAATGGAAGTATGTTGTCAGAAACTTGACATGTTGGGTTACACTAAAGTGGTTGAGAGACTCCTCTTTAGATTTAGATTTTATGGATCACATGATGAGCAAGCAACTAGATGGATCCTTGCTTTTCATTATGTACTCTAAGCTAGATAGATCTTGGACATGTATATTGGGATGCTAAAAACTAGTATTGAGATGCCTAAATGATACAACCAATCATGGATATAGACATTGTTGTGATTAAAGAGATATGTCGATGCCAAGTAAACCAGGGGTGCCGTGAATAGGAAGAACACATTGAGGTGTTGCTTTAGTATGGGTCTTGTCTTAATTTCCTATATGAACAAGTAACATACTTCCATTGCACTTAGTCCAAATAGTGGTCGATCATATTGCAAGAAGTGTGTCTTTTGATGGAGATTTTAGGCTCCAACACAGAGGGAGCGATGAGGCTCTTACATAGAGGGAGGAATGAGGCTCTGACATAGATTTTTTGTGGAATTGAAGTAGTGAGGTTTCAGGAGATGAGCAAGTTATAGGCATTCTCACCAATCCATTGAATTCTTTTGAGAGAAACTTGGAATGCAAGAGAATGTATCCTTCCACTAAGAAAATTCCTTCCCCTATCCTTATGACTATCCTTGGATTTGGTGAAGGGGGATGTGCAACAAGGCTCTCCCCCCCTGAGAGAGAACACTGAGCATATGCCTTCTCCTATCTTTATGACTAGCCATGGAATTGGTGAAGGGGGATGAGTAACCACTCTTGGGTGTGAGGGTACTCTTTAAATCCATTGACTTAACTTAGTACATGCCCAAATATGCATCCTACTTATAGGTCATATTCATGTCATTAATAATCAAGGGCCACACTAAGGTGGTTAAGCTTGACGAGATTTCCACCCATTTGGTTAGTGGGTGAGGATAATTAGGTGTGTCTAATCTTTACTTAATGGTAGACATGCCTACCATGGACTTGGTTATGGTAAATTGATCTCCCTAACTATTGGATGTAGTTTTTTTATGACTTGATCGCTAAGGATCATGTTGGGTGAGGGTCAGTTAGTGGACATAAGGTGTGTGATATTTTTCAAGGTCATTTATGAATGCCATGGACTTGGTTGTGATAAATTAATATCCCATATTGTTTTTTGGATAATTTTTCTTCTTATATGGATCAAGTCATCACTGTTAAGCTAAGATGAGGTCATGGAGCTTGACCTAGAGACCAATAGGGAGTGTGTTATATTTACCAAGGTAATTTATGACTTCCATGGACTTGGTTGAGGTAAATTGATCTCCCCTACCATTGGTTATGGATTATTCTTGTTCGATGAGATGATATGATCTTCTCTTATGATGAGACAGCTACATCTGAGATGAGACACATGGTGCAATAGGAAATTCCTCCCTAGATGAGAAGGGGTGTTCAAGTTTGGGGCACCTATGGAATGAATTTCCCCAAGAGAAATAAAATTACCACAAAAGAAGTTCATCTTTCCTAAAGGCGAATTTATTTTGGATAAAGGAAAATTATTATTTGGCTCTCCTCTCATTATTATTTGATGTGACGAATTTTATATGGGCAAGAAATCTCCAAGGCATTTATTATCAAATTTAATTTATGTTTTCCCTCCATATTTACAAGTCGGCTTGCCCCAAAGTTCGTGACCCTTCACATGGAGAAACAATGATAAATAGGCATCTATCCTCCACCATTTTCAATTCAACTCAAGCATATTCTGAGTACAATTTATGAGGTAATCACAAGCTTGAGAGCCCTAGCTTAAGTGGAAAGAAGATGGTTTTGGTGACTTTTCTTATGTTTGGTCTTGGATGATTCAAGGAGATAGTAGGTCGAGATTAAGAAGGTTGTTCTATGCAAGTCTCAAAGGAGAAATTATTTGTTGTATAAGATACAATATTTCCCATGGTTCTAAAGGAGGGCCAAGCCCCTATTTGGATGTTGGGTGATGGTCAGATTACCTAAAGGAGGGATGTAACATAGGCGATGGTTCCTTGGCTAATAGCACATGAGATAAGGGTCGAGTGGAAAGGTTTGTTGATATTTTTGTTAGACCTGATATGAATGTAATTAGGGCTTCTCTGTGGAATCTTATGCGGACATTTTCCTTGAATCATCTGCGGCCTATATTAATCTCTATATGGCCTTCCTCTTTGGAAATATTCTCTCTATATGTAAGTATATGTGACCTTTCTCTATGAATTTGAGGACTATTCTAGCAAGGGTGAATGGAATTTATATGCAGTTCATTTAACTTATCTTGGTCCAACCCTAATGGCCCTAACCCTCTATATTTAGGGTGTTATTTATGTGACCTTCAAGGTGACCTTTATGAGGTTAGCTAGGAGATCATTTCGACCTACTTGAGTAGCCATATGACAAATGTTTATGCTATCCTCTATTGTTATGACAATGATATTGTTGAAAATAGCAACACGAAATGTTAAAAATAACATATAGAAATTCTATTCTCATAATAGCTTGTAGCAGTTAACTAAGTTAAGTTGACTTAGTTGGCTTAGGAAATTCGAGTTGGAAGTATATCTTGAGTCATGTAGAGTGATCCCTAAATTTTAGGGGCCTAGGTTGAGTACTTTTGAGTTGTAATTAATTAACTCAGTCTAACTGAGTTATAGTTAGTTAAACTAGTTCCAGCTGTTGGAGGAACCAGTAGGGGGTCTAGTAGTGGGGAAGGGCACCAGTGCATCCTCAATACCACACTAGTTAACTAAAGATTCACTCATAAATAACTCATTCATGTCAGTTTAAAGGAAGATCTGATTGATATTAGAGTTTAGGGACAATGTACTATCAATTTTATAATTTTCCAATTTGTACATATTGTGCACGCAATCAGTAGAAGGACTATGAGGATTGTGCAATTTATAATTGAGGAATTTCCTATTTAAATAGAGACTAATTCCCAAGGGAACAATGCAAGGAAGTAGGGGCTTGGTAGGTAGAACATTTTTTAAGCTAAGGGTTGGCTTGAGATTGTTTGTGACGCAGAAAGATAAATTATACTTGTGCATGAATTGTTCAGGTTGAACAAGCATTGTATTTTCTTCTCAGATATTCTGGTTAATGCAATATAGATAGTCTAGGTTTATAACAATTTCTTTCCCGAGAGAAATATTGTGTTATGTGTGATTGATATTCTTCCCTTTCTGATTATTGTTTTCATTGATCAATTTTGGTTTCCGCTGAAGAGTAGAGTAGATTCTTGTCTTGTGTTTTAGCATATAACATAAGATGTTGAATCTACACGTAAAAATATTCATGGCATTAGAGTTGGAAAGAGTATAGAAGAGGATAATTTTATTTTTTTGAGTAGGCGAAATCGAATTTGCAAGTTCATATTTTAGTGTCAGACATATGTCATTCTGCGGTTTGAGACTTGAGTATGCCTTGGAGGGCAACCAAATTACATAGCTTGGAAGGATAGGATGGAGGAAATGTTGGAAGAAAATGGCCTCAAGGAATTAATATATCATGACATTCCTAAGCCTCCAACATCTGATGCTAAATATCTGGCTGAATGGAGAAAGTGTGTGGCAAAAGTGACAAAGATTATCCTGGAAGGAGTTCAAGATCACATTGTCTTGAGTCTCCAAAGTAAGGACACTCCATATGCAATGTGGAAGGCATTGAAGAACTTGTTTCAAAATATCAGTGACCATAGGAAGTTGGAACTGAAGGACAAACTCAGAAAGATCAATATGGAGAAGGGAAACTCAATTCTGAAGTACTTGACCAAGTTCACCCAATGTCGGGATGAGCTTGGAAGTGTTGGGATTACTATTGCCAAAGAAAATTTAGTGAGCATAGCACTTATAGAACTTCCCAAGAGCTGGCATGGTTACAAAAACTCTGTTAATGGGAGGGTGAAGCTACTAGAGTGGGAGTTGTTGTGGTCCAAATTGGTACACGAAGAGTTTCAACGGAACACCAGAGATGGGACCTCTTCCAAAGAAGTGGAAGAGGAATTTGCATTAGTCAAAAAAGAAAATAAATCCAAGGGAAATAAGTCCCAAGGCAAGGAGGGTGGAAATAAGAAGGACTTGTCAAACATCAAGTGTTTTCATTATCACGAGTATGGACACTATGCCACAGATTACCCACAGAAGAAAGAAAACAAGAAGGAGCCTGCAGTAGCAACAACATGTGATGCTCTACCTTCATAATTCAAACTTGATTTCACTCTCATTGCAGGCATGGCTAACACTGTAATGGGAAGCATATGGTATCTCGATAGTGGTGCCTCGTTCCATATGATGGGGAATAGAGATCTTTTCAGTGAATTTGAGGAGAAATACCTCAAGCATAACATAAAGTTTGGAGATGGTGGGAGGTATAGCGCGACCGACATCGATATACTTACCTTTAAGAGGGAGTCTGGTTCCCCTCTTAGAATCATAGATGTGATGTATGTTCCAGGACTAAAGAATAATCTTGTTTCCATTGTGGTATTGGAATACCATGGCTATGATGTGATTTTTATCAAACAAAAGGTTTTCCTTAGACACATCGCCATAGAGCAAGTGAAATAATTCAGTGTGTGAGTCAAGAACTTGTATGAAATTGAGGTATAAATGCATACAAAGCCTTGGGGAGCAAGGCAAAGGTCAGAGACTTGGTGGTTGAGAGGGAGCATGAATTACCTCTCAACATGCAACCTCAAATGCAGGCTCAGAAGTAGCCTCAACAAGTTGTGGAGCAGCCACAATTGGAGAAGCAGAGAGGATATTGAGTGGAGACATCCACTCAAGTAGAGACCTCCAGTAGGGGGAAATTTCATGCCAAGTGGGTAGAAGGATCACATGCAGCCATACCTCTAGGTGTGAGGTGGGGTGATATGAGAACTTAGTCCAATAGTTTCATAAATTTGGGTAGGGTCCATTGAGACATTTTGTCTCATGGACCATTACCTTGCTACAGGAGCCCATAGTGCACAGTAACATGATGGATCAGTGGTGGTTGATGTAGTCAGATGTCAAAGTGACAAAATTAGAGAATAGAAGAAGTCAGATACTGGGGAGCATAGAGCAGAGTTGGCAGTAGTGCAGATGGCACAGTGGAGAGTCAACAACAATGCAAAGTTTTCAGTGGATAGTGCAATAGCTAGTAGCAATCAGAGACTCTGGTGACAGATGCATCATACTGATTCAGTTTAGATGTTTTTTCAGTTTCATAAGTTTCAACAACAACAACACTAGAGAGAAGTGTTTCATGCAGAACATTCCAAAGCTACCAGATCGGGATAGAGTTTAATTTCTTTCTTGTTGAGAGGGAGTGTTGAAAATAGGAACAAGAAATGTTAAAAATAACATCTAGAAATTCTAATTATAATTTTTCCTTGAATTAAATTGTAATTCTATTCCCATAGCAGCTTGTAGCAGTTAACTAAGTTAATTTGACTTAGTTGGCTTAGGAAATTCGACTTGAAAGTCTATCTAGAGTCATGTAGAGTGATACCTAAATTTTAGGGGTCCAGGTTGAGTTATTTTGAGTTGTAATTAATTAACTCAATCTAACCGAGTTATAGTCACTTAAACTAGTTCCAATTGTTGGAGGAACTAGCAGGAGGTCTAGTAGTGGGGATGGACATCGATGCATCCACAGAACCACATCAGTTAACATAAGAGTCACTCATAAATAACCCATGCATGTTAGTTCAGAGGAAGACCCAGTTGAGATTAGAGTTTAGGGACAATGTACTATCAATTGTATAACTTTCTAAGTTGTATAGATGGTGCATGCAATTGGTAGAAGGCCTATGAGGATTGCACAATTCATAGTTAGGGAATTTCCTATTTAAATAGAGGCTAATTCTAAAATGAATAATGCAAGGAAGTAGGGGCTTGAGATGGCTTGTGAAGTAGAGAGAGAGATTGTACTTGTGCAAGAATTGTTTGAGTTGAAAAATCATTGTATTTTATTCTTAGATATTCTGGTTAATGCAATATAGATAGTCGGGGTTTTTATCAATTTCCTTCCCCAGAGAAATATTCTGTTATGTGAGATTGATATTCTTCCTTTTCTGCTTATTGCTTTCATTGATCAGTTTTAGTTTCCGCTGAAGAGTATATTAGATTCTTGTCTTTTGTTTTAGAATAACACATAAGCTATTGAATCTACAAGTAAAAATCTACAAATATATGTCAGAGATATTTTTTCCTATATGACAATGAACTAATTATGTATGACAATGATGTAACGGCTATGATGTATGGTTGTGATTCCTGTAATGTATGTCTTGGTTGTATGGTAGTGATATATGTCTCTTGTGACAGTGATATACTTATATGATGGTAATGTTACACTGATGTATGGTAGCCCCTATGACAATGATATATATGACAATGTCCTTATTACTGAGATTTGTAGCAATGTCCTTGTATGGCAGTCCTTTTATGTTAGTGATGTATGAAAACATCCTTTATGATATATTTCATTTTCCTTATGAAAATATGGCATATGATGACTATAATGCTTGACATTGATATGCTCTTGTGACAACAATTTGGATGTAGACCTATTGGACATTTTGTGAAGGGCTTGTGAATGCCTTCTTGTTAGACTTGTTTGCTGACATCTTATGAGATTCAGGGTTGGCCCTAGGAAGCCTAATGTGTTGGATGTGGATGAATTATGTCTCATTGTAATTGTACTTTGTATATTCGCTGAACATTTGATGAATATCTAAGAAGAGGAAGAATTGATTTGTGGGTTTTCCCCCTTGTGGGGTTTTTCCCTGGTCTCTAACATAAATCCTAGTGTCTCTATTGTGTATGATTTTCTTCTAATATTCCTTTTTGTTCTACTGCATTGTTGATGATAATGTTCTCTCTATATAATTTCTTATGACGATATGGAATGAATGTAATGTGAAAATTGTTGAAAAGTTTAAAAATGAAATTATCTACAACAGAGAACTATTGAGCCCTAAAAATTAACAACTTTGGCCCGTGGAGACCTATAACATAACACAAGTTTAACTCTCTTAAGAAGTGACCTCAGGCCTACAATATATCATAATATTTGTCCTCTTGTGGATGAGATAAAGCACATATTTTGGCCCCACCTTAGAGCAATTTTTATCCTACGTTGTGCACATATTTTAACACTTCCTTGAAGCATATATTGTTCCTCCTTGAAAACAAACATTGAGGTTGTAGGATATTGTTCTAACTCTAAATCCATCCTTAAAATATCATTGAAGCTCTTGTTGGAACATATTTGAAATCGTTTGGAGCATCTCTTGTGGACCCATTTGAGTAGTTATTTAAAGAGTTTTGTAGTAGTAATCATATTCTTAAAGCATTGACTGGATCATTGGAGTTTCGTATGGATAATTGTATAAGTCAAATTTGGAGCATTTGGCAGAGAAACCTAATTTGAAGATCTCCTAACAACCTTGAAGAACCTTAGTTATCCCACATGTTATCCTTCATATTAGATAAGCAAAGAAAATGGTCACAATGGTTGAATTTAGCAGAATGGTGGTTAAATATTACTTATCATACCTCAACCAAAATGACCCATTTTCAGGCCCTGTATGGTTAAGATTCAAGCAGTGAAGAACCATTTGGAAGAAAGTCAAAATATTATCCATATATTAAAGGAAAACCTAGCAACTACTAGAAATCGAATGAAGCAACAAGCTGACCATCACCGTTCAGAACGATAATTTGAAGAGGGTGACTTGATCCTCATAACACTAGAACCCTAGAAGCAGTTTTCCTTGAAACAACAATGGAAAGAAAAAGTTAGCTCCGATATTCTATGGGCCTTTCCAAATAATCAAGAAAATCAATGGTGTTGCTTATGGGTTGAAATTACCAGATAACTTTCGAACCATAATGTATTCCATGTTTCATGTCTCAAAAAAGTACTAGGTCAAAACCAATCATCTCAAACTGAGATACCTGAAGTCGATGAAGAAGGAAGGATTATATTAGAACCTGAAGGTATCCTTGCAACTAGAGAGAACATACTACATTTCAAAACCATTAAAGAATACTTGATCAAGTGGAAAAAGCTGCCAGAAGAAGACACTTGATGGGAAACTGAGAAGTTCCAACAACAATATTCCTCACTACCCTTGCTTTGTGGACAAAGCAATTTTTAAGGGTGGGGCGATGTTATGAATAAATATTAATTAAATAAATATATTTAAATCATAAACATAAATAATTAATAATTTAATCATTTAAATGCCCATTAATTATGAAAGGGAAATAATCCCCAAAAGACATGACTTTTAAAACCTTGTTGGTCTGTCAACGCCTATTAAGGTGAACTTCCCAAGGCATTGTAGAACATCATTCTAGTATTCAATATTAATAAAAAATATTGTAATTTACAGTGTGTAAATTTGAAAGAGAACCCAATGCACATGTCTGACTTCCTAACAATGGTATTAGAACTATTTCAGTCCACTCTCTAGGAAAAGAAGAATATTGTTGCACAAGTGTTTGATGCTCCCCACTATCCGTACAACAACATACAGTCTATGGCGTATTCACTAGTCCTTTTCTTTGACTATTCATTGTTTTATGTGCCCACCATGCATCCAACAACCCATAAACCTCGACGCTCTGTAACTGTGCTCCTTTCTTGTCATTCCCTACCACTATCTACTCATCTGACAAGCCCTGTCACTACCATATTCACTACCGAAACATTACCGCTCTGTTTCCTTACCATGCCATCCAAACAACCACTATCCAATCCACTACATACCCTGTCGTTCTGTCTTTACATCCTGGCATTCCTCTCTTGGTCTAGTCCATGTTATTTCTGTACGCCAAAAGTCAACCGTCACTCACTCATTCAAATCGATTCATCATATGAACTATATAATAATAAATTATAATTGTTATATAATTAATAATTATAGTTATTTAATTAAAAAATATAGTTCCACTAAGAAAAAAAGGAACAAAATGGGAAGTAATAATGATGATGAAAATTCACGAAAATTTCAAGATGAACTCAATAGAACACGCCAATGCTTTGATAGTGTTGAAAAGAAGCAGGAACAATTAAGAAAAGGCCAAGATAGGATAATTATCACTCAAGACAAAATGACAAACGATATCAAAAAAATATTAAATTTTGAAAGAAAGTTGAGCCAATTAATGGGAGGAGTGAACCCAATTTTCAATCCCTTAATCATGCAAGAATCATCACAAAGTCCCAAGGCTCCAGAAGGCAAAGTTTTTCCAAATCATGATTTTCCACAAATGCATGAAATCCCACAAATGTCGCATATATAGTTCCAAAAAAGTCAATACTATACAAAGTTTCCCAAAAGATACTACCAAAGAATTAAATTGGAATTACCTAAATATGATGGTAAGGACCTATTGTGCTATACAACAACCCTCCCCATTTCAAAATTTTTCATATAAGACTTTAATAAGAAATGGGTCCCCTTTAGAATAAAAATAAAATCAATAAAACATATGAAAATAAATTTTTATAATAGGTCATATAAAATTTGCTTTCAGGGTAGGTTAGATCGCAATTTGTAAAACTTTTGAACCCATGTAAGTCCTTTTAAGAAAAGCTGATCCAATTTGAGTCATAATAAAAAATTATCTTAAAAATCTTTATCAAAGGAAATAATTATAAAAGAGAATTGTCACTT
This sequence comes from Pinus taeda, assembly GCA_000404065.3. NCBI lineage: Eukaryota > Viridiplantae > Streptophyta > Pinopsida > Pinales > Pinaceae > Pinus > Pinus taeda. The sequence goes on along the minus strand of APFE031275262.1, from coordinate 134,889 downwards.
GGCGCAGATCCTTTATCTCAACAGTGGACTTAAAGTATTCCATTTAGATCTGCCGATGCGATAACTCTATCAGAAATCACATATCGCTACTTGTTAAGAAACCGTCCCATGTGTTCCATGGAAAACCTCCAATGCAATAAGCCGATCACATTTGCGCATCACTAAAATCATAAGACACATCCCAAAAGCTCCTTTGAAATCTTCCGATGCGATTTCATTATCGTATAGCACGCTTTCGATAAAGGTAAAATATGAAGTATTGTGAACATGTGCAGTTTAAAGTTATAAGTCAATTATAAAGAAAATTTAAACGATTTATCAATTTTAAAGCATGCGGCCTCCCCATGCCAGCTCACCACTGATTGCAATCGCAACCATGCAAAGGAACCATTTCAACATGGCACTTGTAACTCCCGATCTATGATATGCAATTATCGCTAATTGCCCATTGGGAAAGTCACGATACGCATTCTAAAAAGGATCGTTATAAATTTGTGATGCGACATACCATCACGACATTAAAGTTTCATGTTGGAAGTTATGGGGAAATCATTAAAAGGAAGTTATGGTTGAATCCTTCAAGGATTTCATCCATGGTGGCTTAATATATCATAGATCCGGAGCATCTATTACACTTAATTGTTGTTATTCTTGTGCGCTTTGTATTAGCATTTAACAACCTTTTCCACTATTACGTCCTTTTGTTTCATTTTGCTGAGCTAATCTGAAATCATCAATCCAACAAAAATGTCTAAGAAATCTCAGAAAGTAAAGGTCCTCATCATAGCGAAATATGAACCAACAAAGTTGGTGTTGGCAGCTAATACTACCTATCTAGGACTTGTCAAGACTTCATGGGAGGGCATATATAATCAACTCGAAGTCAAGGATCCAACCATAATTGAAGAAGAAGGAGGAATGACTGATTTAATTGATAAATCAGAAAATACTCTTAAGGATTTAGCCATCTCGTTCCTGAGTCCACAATATAGCAGCTCGTGCGAAAGTGTTACCATACAATGACCCGATGAGATGGGTAATAGAGAGTATTAACATGACCGATAAAGAATTATTTTCAGCCGATAGAAGGATGTTTGGGACATTCAAGGCAGAAGATGTCAAGAAGATGTATCATTTTCTGGACACCTAGAAACATTACAACAAGGCATTTTTAGAAGCTTTGTCCAAGGAGAACGAGGTAGAATCAGACCCTATCAAACAATGGAGAAATTTCCCAAACAAGCATAAGCATGAATCTTCTGGTATGTACTCCGTGGACTCCTTAGCTTCTCCCTATTGCTATGCTGATGCTATGATATGTAGACTCTTTGGAGGCTTTGATTCAGCTAGATTTTCCATAGAAATGGTGCCTTTAATGGAAGCATAAATTAACTCTTTTTGTCATGGATTGGGAAACCATTTTATTAGATAAAAAGGCCAACTAAATCCTTGATTATAGAAGAAATAGGTATGTAACTACCCGGATAATACCCCCATTCTATATGAGCACGTACATTATGGATACCATCTATTTCAATTCTGACTTCTGCATTCTAGGTTGGAAATGGACTCCTCAAGACCCAACTCCCATTCACATTTATCATAAGTATTTGTGGAAGGCCCATTATAAAGATCATATAGATAGAATCTGCCATGGCTTTTTTTTACCCGTCCATCAGGCCATATTCAACAGACCTGCTCCTCGGTTATCCGATGAGGCCAGCATTGACCTAACATCAATCAATAGATGGTTCAGTGAAGAAAATTTCACCGATGTCAGACTTTTTGGCAGCCTCACAGATCAACATGTTCTCCCATTATACATTCATGACAAGCTATTGGCCAGAGAAATAGCTTACTAGTTAACGAAGAAAGGAATTTCCAGGAACCTCAAAGAGTCCAAGAAACAAATGTGGCCTACATTTCCCCTCTGTTGTGGTACGTACTCACTGCATGATTTCAAACATGTCGAGAAAGAAGCAAATAAGATAAAAATTCTGAAGTTAGCAGTCATCCCTAAGAGACAGTATGACCCAAATGAAGTGGCTTACAACTTTACCACTCAGGTGAAACTTGCTAAATTTGAACATGAGAAAGATGACTATGATGACTTGTTCACTTCAGCTAAGTCGTTTTCACAGGTAAAACATCTAGTAGGGATCAAATTGGGAGCAGGGGAGATAGATAAGTTTATGCAGTTCAGGACACAGAGGTTACAAATGCCACCTCTGGATTTATTGAACACTAACCCTCTGGTGTAGCAAGAAGGCCACAGTGAAGAACACACTACTAAGAAGATTCACAAAAAGAAGCAGACAAATGAAAAGACCAGTGAGCTTCTAGATACCAATGTTCATATTGATGCCAACTTAATCAAGGAATGGGAGCAATTCGATCAACAGATCAAGAACCAAAATGATTCCCAAAACATCAGTATACCAAAATTGCCCGCAACGCAGGAGCCTATTGCTACTAGTATTAAAATTGAAGGGGCAGTCAGTACAGTTAACACTCAACATGATATTGAAATAATTCTAGAGAATCCTTCCGAAGAGATTGTATTGAAGGTTGAAGAAATATCACCCCTGGATGTATTTTATAGTACAAAGCATAGGGTTGTGGTCAAAAGATAGAGGAAAAAGAGGAAAATTGACCAGGGACCATTCTCAACTCCTCAAGCTGAAATTATGAATGTGGTATGGAAAGACTCAGAAGTCAATCCTTCTGAGGAATTAACTAAGTTTTCTCAATATGCAGGTGCCTATACAACCTCCACAATGGACAAGTTCTTTGAAGTTAGCCAACTAATCAAAGAAAAGGATCTAAGGATCACCCAACTTGAAGAGCAAATGGCAGTGGAACAATAGAAGATTGGTCATCTTGAGCAACATCTAGCAGAGCAAAAACAACAGAATGAGCAATAGAAAGAACAATCAAATCTAGAAAAACAAAATATCGATTAGTAGGCTCTCCAGAAACAACAAAAGGAGTCTCAAGAACTCAGCAAGCTTCAAGTGGCACTTCAACAGGAAAAGAAGGCCAAAGAAGAACAAATCATACTGCTACAATTACAGGCAAAAAAATTAAAAGATTATCCCAAGATTGATGAATTCAAGAAAGAAGCCCTGGAAGTGACTAAAGCCTTATCTCGACAATTGAATATCCTTTGCCATAAAGTATCATTGGTTGACCCATTGTGCATCATCACTGCATCACTCATTGAACAATAAGTTGACACCAGGTTAGAACTTGAAAATTTCGATGATAAGGTCATAAGATTTCTCTCTTGGAAAAGTACACAAGAAGGCATGGCTTCTAATCTACCGAAAATCCAAGAATCACACAAAGAAGCCTTGTTTTCGGATTGGTAATCACAGTTAATAAAGGCTGAAAGAGCTACTTCCAGGGCCAGGGCTACAATGAATAATGTGATCGATTTGGTAAATGACAGCTTATATGGAGCTAACTTGATCTCCGATTTCTCCCCAAGAAATCTCCCGAAGGAAAAAGCGCTAGAAAATCAATGGAGATAGGATCTAGCCAACAGAGAAGAACAAATCGACAAAGTGTAAAACTTGACTTGGGATGCATTTTGGTTCTTCCTAGTCAAGCCGCACAGCCAACAGATGGCCACCAAATGCATTGTCGATGCTATCAATCGCATGGTTCTCGAGCTTTCAGATGCCACATACACAGGTCAACTACATTCCACGCTGAGTCATCCTCCGGAAATTCATGAAATTCTCTCAATTTGTCATCTGCAAGCGCAAGAGAAGAAGTAGATACAATGAATCAATTCAAAGGCTATCACACTGTTATTTTCATAAATCAAATCCCAGATTTTCATGTTTTCATTTTCAATAGCTCAAAGTGATTTTTATTAACAGTTAGTTTTTATTTTATTATTTAAACCCTTTCATGTATTTGAAGAAAGGGTCCTTAATTTGTATAAAACTTGACTTGAGAAGTTACATTTTTGTACTTCTGAATATATTTTTATCAGTAGTGGATCAAGGTTCTACATTTTTGTGAAGAAATTTTTTCAATACCTGTACTTTTGTATCTCCTGGAAGTTTTCTCAAATACGAAAGTGGAATCGGAGTGTTATTTACATTGGAAAGACTCAAATGCATGCAATATTTCTATCACTGTTCTTTTTCCTTATTTCCTTATGTGATGAAGCATTCATTTTAAAAGTTGTTGTTGTTGATATATGTATGCTCTTCAAAAAATTATTTATCATGTCATTTCTAAAGATTTATAATTCTTATACTTTAAAGATATATTTCAGCGATATACATTGTTATGAATGCGATATGTTTTTTATAATTACTTTGTATAATTTCTTAAACAAAGTAATCATTATCTATGAATGCATCTCTCTGCTGATCAGTAATTCATCTATATGATTATTTGTCTGTTAGGAATAATAGAAAATCACATTTTTAATACATTACCCAGGTTAGATAAGTATATTTGTATATTTTTGAGTTATAGGTTAAAGCACTTATCATATTTATTATACATTATAAAAACAATCATCCATCAAACCATTCATTATATGGGAAATTGGTCCCATAATATCCAGTTGGAGCCACCATACCAAACAGTAAAGGAGTTGTACTAAGGTCTGGACTGGGTGGTTATCCCTAATGTTGGTGCTAGGATTTTAGAGGCATCAACATTTTTGGCACTAGAAGGAGGGCATGAATTGTGAATGGCGAGTGAATCCAAATCCATAGGCCATTCTAAGAGTAAAACTCCCTCACCATCTCCTCCAACTTCTCTTTTGCATTCTAAATCTCTTATTTTTAAGCAAAAAGTTGAAAAGGAAAATACAACACCCACTACTGAAACCTTAAACACACCTGACAATTCTTCTCTTGAACCCCCTAAAGTAAAATCCTTGATTCATAAACTCCAAGGGTTTTCAATATCCCTAGAACAGTCTGATTTATCCCAAGGCAGTGTGACTTCACAATATATTCCATCCCAGCCTCTTACTAGAGCATAGAGTGAAAAGCTTGGTATTCCACCAACTAAACTTCCTCTGCCAAGTCGGAAAAGAGCTAGGAAGACACCTCTAGAGTTTGACAGTGAGACTCTTTCCTCATCATCATCCATTCCATCTAAACCATTGCAAAGTCATCCATCTCTTTCACAACTCCAAATCATAGTCCAAAAGGGTATAGGTACTCCAACATCCTCTTCCCAATCACTTTCAACTGCCTCCTCACCTTCTTCTAATGTTAGCGTAACAATGGCACAACCTCAACCAAGGCCATGGACTAATCAGGGAATTGTTGCAATGCCTGCACCCTTGAGTCAATTACCAGCTCATCCTAAAAATGGTTACCAAATTTTAATCTAGACATTGGCATATTAGCAGAAGAACATATAAACAATTTCATGTTGTCAATAAACCTGAATGGAGTAACAAAAGAAGATGTTGTTGTTAGACTATTTCCATACAATTTACAAGGAGTAGATGGATCGTGGTATTTTTCATTACCACTTAGGATCCATCAATTGCTAGGATGATTTTCAGAAGAAATTTTTAACCAAGTTTGGAGACAATAGGTCCACAGCGACTTAGATTAATGATCTCTCCAATCTGAAATCTGAATCAAAGGAACCCATCAAAGACTTCAACTCCCGATTTGATAAATTGTTGAATGAAATTCCTGCAACATCTAGCCTAGTGAAGAAGTCCAAAGCAAATGGTACATCTCTGTGTTGCCTTCAAACATAGCCATCTTCGTTGGTAGGGTTGCCAAACCCACATTAGCAGAAAATATGAAGGAAGTGATCGTTGTTGAAAAACGTATCATTGCTTTCGAAAAGAAAAATGCTCTTGAAGAAAGAAAATCCAAAAAGGTTACTTTCAAAGATGATTCAAAAAAGAAAGCAGTTAAAGACCCATATGACATGGAAGGTTTACAAAAGGTTCTGAAAACTATGTCTAATGAAATGGTGGAAATAAAAAAGGAGGTAGCTGAAACTTCTACTAAAAAACCATTTAGAAACTTTAGAAGAAATCAATCAACTGACCCTAAACCACCTAATGCTATATCTAATGCGGAATTAGATCTAGATGATGATGAATATGAAGACATATTTTTATCATCAGAGAAAAAGGAAGAAGATGAAACAGTTGAATGTCATGGAATGTGGGACTTTATCTTGCCCAAATCTGATAATGAAAGTGAACAAGAAGCTCTCCCAGTAAATACTAGGAGTAAAAATGCAGCAGAACCTATTCAAACAAATTCAAAGAAGAAAAATTCAAGCCCTATTACTAAAGACAAAGCTCCCATGAAGAAAACTCCAGTTGTGCCTACCCAAAATCAACCATCATCCTCTAATCCTTCCTCATCATCTAAAACGTTAGTATTTTCCGACTCTATGGACTACAACATTGTGGAAGACATGAAGAAGACTCAAGCAAATATTTCTTTACATGAACTTAGAAAGCTCAAAAATCAATAGAAGTTGTTACTTAAAGAGTTAAATGCAGTACCTTCTTCTCCTCTTTCAACCGCTGTATTATCCAAGGTGGTTAAACGATCAGGTAAACCACCATCGGATAAGGTAGATGCTACTCATGCTATTTTGATTGGAGATAGGTCTAATTCTCATCCTCCTTCTTGTCTCTTGACTTATGAGATCTATAATAGAAATTGGCATAACTGCTTGAAAGATTCAGGGGCTTCATCAAACATAATGCCAGCCTCAGTTTGCTCCAAATTAAACATTGAGCCCCAGAAATATGCAATTCATATTGTTCAATTAGATCGTACTAGTGTGCAAATTTTAGGAGAGATTAATTCAGTTACTATTAGGTTATTGGCTGATCCTAGAGTAGTTCAAAGAATTGATATATTGATTGCTAACATCCTTGAATTCTATGTTTTAATTCTAAGCAGATTGGTCTAAGAAACTCCATGGTTACATTTCCACTGATTGGTCTCACATGTGGCTTCCCTATAAAGAGAAACCAAACCAAATCAAAATAGATTAGGGAAAACACATGACTCATACAGTAATGGAGTTTGAACAAGAAAACCAACCTGTAGCTTTCAATAATAATATTCTCGGAAATTACTCAGTTCAGTCATTTTTTGGAAATTTTAATGCTCAACAATCGCTTTTTCCTGTTAATAGTTTCGCATCACAAATTGAAAATTTCTCTCATACTGATACCTCAAGATGTGTTAGTATTGCTGATGAACTTGTAAATAAATCTATAGATAAGCCTTTATTTTGGTCTTTATATTTTGATGGATCAAAATCCAATGATGGTGCAGGAGCAGGGTGTATTTTAGTTAGTCTAGAAGGGGAAAAAACTATGCTATCATGTAGACTAGAATTTGAGTGTACCAATAACATTGCAGAATATGAAGCATTGATTCAAGGGCTCTATAAAGCAATAGGCCTGAATATCCAATATCTGAAAGTTTTTGGTGATTCCGAAATTGTCATCAAACAAGTAAGGAATGCTATTCATTGTCTCTCAGGTCATCTCAAACATTATCAATCCCTCATTCAAGATCTCATAACTCATTTTCTGGCATTCAACATTTCTCCTATTCCTAGATCTCAGAATGTAGCAACCGATTTATTGGCTAATGTTGCTTCAAAACTCCTTCCATCCGAGGATTATAGTCCAAATAGGTTTTCAATTGAATTAATTTTTCGGTCATCTATCCCAGACAATGTCACCAATTAGCGGGTATTTAATCATGATGAAGACATCTTAAATTTCTTGACTTCTGAAAAATCTTATGATGACCAGATTATCGATGAAAGTGATCATGATCATCAACTAAAACAAAGACTAAATGAGAATTCTATTCCTAAATCTGTGGTCAAACTAGAAGATCTCTATGATATCAAAGATAGATTCAAAAAGGTTACTAATGTAAAACTTCAAAGTTCTAGTTCAAGGTTTGAATTAGTAAATCTTGGCATTGAGGCCAAATCACAAAATGTCAATCTAGGACTTGAACTCACATCAGAAGAAAGATCTGCTTTCATAAGATTATTAAACAAATACAAAAATGTTTTTGCTTGGAATTACGAAGATCTGAGAACTTATGATACTTCTATCATTCAACACACAATCCCAATGATTTCCGATAAGAAACCTGTACAACAAAAGTTAAGGAAAATTCACCCAAATCTTGAAAGTCAAATCAAATTAGAGTTGAATAAACTTCTGAAAGGCAAAATAATTTTCCTAGTCAGACATTCTAAATGGGTTTCAAACTTGGTACCTGTAAGAAAAAAGAATGGTGATATTAGGATTTGCATAGATTTTATAAATCTCAATAAGGCATGTCAAAAAGACAATTTCCCATTACCAACAATGGAACAGATACTTCAATCAATAGCTGGTTCAGAGTTAATGTCCTTTCTTGATGGTTTTTTAGGATACAATAAAATACCGGTGCATCTAGATGATAGACTAAAACTACATTCAAAACTAAATGGGGAACATATGCTTATAAAAAAATTCCTTTTGGTTTGATAAATGCTGGAGCTACTTTCCAACGAGCCATGGATATAGCCTTCAAATGTTTGATCAATAGGTTAGTTGTTGTTTACTTAGATGACATAACTTTTTTCTCCAAGAAAAGGACCAATCATCTACATAATTTAAAACAGATCTTTGAACGATGTAAAAGGTATGGTATTTCTCTAAATCCCAAGAAATCATTCTTTGCTCTTAATGAGGGAAAAATCTTAGGGTTTATTGTATCCAAGGATGGCATATATGTTGATCTTGACATGATAAAAGAGATTTCTGATATTCCTTTGCCACATAACAAGAAATCAATGCAATCATTTTTGGGATAGATCAATTTTGTAAAAAGGTTTGTTCATGATTTTTATCATATATTATTGCCTTTGCAAACTATGATTAAGAAAAATTCAGTTTTCAAATGGAGACATAATGAAAAAGAAACCTTTAACTCAATCAAACAAGAAATCATTAATGCTCCTGCATTGAATACTTCCATTTTTTCTAATCATTTTATTTTGTACACTTTGGCCACTGAAACATCTTATGTTGTTGTTTTAACGCAAATCAATGATTAGCAAATAGAAGCACCTATATCCTTCTTTAGTTCCAATTTGTAGGGTGTCGAACTTAACTATTCTGAAGTAGAAAAATTTTTTTTTTCTATGTTTAAATCTATCAAACACTTTAGACCATTTCTCCTAAAAACACACACAAAAGTAATAGTCCCATTCTCTGCAATGAGGCAATTGCTAGTTGAAAGGGAAGTAGGAGAAAAGAGAGCTAATTGGGTAACAACTTTACAAGAGTATGATATTGATATTAAACCAACGAAAATTATGAGAGGGCAAGGTTTTTGCAGGTTATTAGCAAGAGCTTCTAATATTCCAAAACATGAAGATTCAGATAATACTCTTCAAGTGAACAAGATAAGTATCATAAATTTTGAATCTCAATATGTTGATATGATCTTTTACTTGAAAAATGGATATGCTCCCCCTGATTTTAGTTACAAAAACAAATGTGCTTTAAGATTAAAAGAAAAACACTTCGAGATCATTGATGATGTGTTATTTAGAAGAAATTATGATTCAATTTTGTTAATATGCCTTGAAAAAACTGAAGCACAAAAGGTTTTGCAGGAATTACATGATGGTCTAGCAGGTGGACATTTTGGAGGAGATACTACAACTCACAAAATAATACATGCTGGATATTATTGGCCCACTTTGTTTAAAGACACCCATGATTATGTAAGGAAATGTAAGATATGCCAAACTGCTAGTGGGAGACAATGGAAACCAAGCTTTCCTTTACAACCAATAAACATTGAGCAACCATTTGAATAGTGGGGGCTTGATATCACATGAGAGATTGTTCCACATTCTTCCAAGCAACACAGATACATCCTTACAGCCACGAACTACTTCACAAAGTGGGTAGAAGCAATTCCATTAAAGGTAGCCAATTCTAATGCAATCACTGAATTCATTGATCAATTCATCATTACTAGGTTTGGTGTACCTATTGCCCTGATTTTTTATAATGCAACTTATTTTTTTGGGAGTAGTATAATTGAATTTGCTCTTAAGAGAGGTTTTAAATTAAAATATTCTACAAATTACTATCCTAAAGGTAATGGTTTGGCAGAGTCAACTAATAAGAATCTCATTAAGATTATTAAAATAATTGTTTATCAAAATCAAAAGAATTGGCATAAATCTTTAATATTTGCATTATGGGTAGATCGCATAACTCAGGTGGCCTCAATAGGTACTTCTCCTTTTAACTTAGTATATGGGAGAGAGGCTATAACACCTTCAAACTTAGCACTCCCATCTCTAGCCCTAGTACAATTTATTGAATAAAATCCTTCTTCCTCTATTCAATTAAGATTTGATCAAATCCTCAAATTGGAGGAAGAAAGAGAAAAGGCCAAAATCACTCATGCTAAACATCAACAAGTCATTAAATCTTCATTTGATGCAAGTTCTACTTGCTCAAAAACATTACAAATTGGTGATCTCGTGTTGAAATGGGACAAAGGACATAAAGACAAAGGTAAACATACCAAATTTCAAAAGATGTGGCTTGGACCATTTCAAATCATTGAAAAGATAGGCTCATCAACATTCATACTGCAAGATTTATCAGGAAAGAGAGATTCTTTTCCTATGAATGGGCTTATCTTAAAGAAGTTATTTTCTTAAGGAGGTAACCCCTTCTTACTTGTATATATTCTTTATGCAAGCTTGTTTATTTTAGAAAATAATGTTGTAAATAGTCTTCCATTGGCCTTTACTATTGAAAATCTCTTTGAGAGAATATTGTGAATACTTGCTTTCAATAGGTGGAAACTTTTAAGGAAATGATTACAGTTTTGGAAAGTTGAATAAAACATGAAACTCTGAGAACCTCTTTAAAGTTTGTAAAATCTTCCAAAACCTTGAAAATACTGTAAATCATTCTAAGTTTTATAAAGTTAAGAGAGATTATTTGTAAAAAGTAAGACTTTTCCAAACTTAGCATCCATAACTCTAAAAAATTGTCATCCATAAATTCTTAAGGAGAAATTCATTCACCCCATCCACTAAGTTTATGATTTTTCAAAGTGTAATTCTAAAATATGTCTGATATAAAAGATAAGAGGTCTCATCATGAGCCTGCTTACCATGATCATAGGGAACTAATTCAACTGACATTACCAATACTGCATATCAAAACAAGGTAATAGCTTATAATCATAAGACAAGGGGTCTCATTACGAGCCAGCTTGTTCAGTTCAATTACAACCAATGAATGACATTGTTATAAGCTGGCTCCCAAACCAATACAATGGCTTTTTATCTTAAAAAATTAAAAGAATATGAAATCAAAAAATATATATGTAAACATATCTTTATGGATTTATCTTTCAAAAGTTATACCCTTAGATGGATGGGACAATGAATGATTGATGGTCAAAAGGTAACCCTGTCGAGACTATAGATATTTTCTGGCAACAGAGGCACTACCTATGCCAAAAGAATAAATTTAAAAGCTAAGTTGGAGCAGCCCCCTACTTTATCTTTATCAATCAATCAAAGCTTGAAGAAACCAAAAATGTTTTTATTTTTAAGGGGTTGTAAAAGAAATTGCAATTTTTTTATTCAAAGTTAATTTTTATCTAGCTATTCTTAGATAGTTTTCTTTGTCCTCAATTGTTTCCAATTAAGAAAGTTTTAGACCTTGCATTATTCTTCAGAGATAACTGTTTCTCCCAGTGAATCACCAATTGTTGTTCTATACAACCCTCCCCATTTCAAAATTTTTTATATAATACTTTAATAAGAAATGGGTCCCCTTTAGAACATAAATAAAATTGATAAAACGTTTGAAAATAATTTTTTATAATAGATCATATAAAATTTTCTTTCAGGGTAGGTTAGATCGCAATTTGCAAAACTTTTGAACCCATGGAAGTCCTTCTAAGAAAATCCGATCTGATTTGAGTCATAATAAAACCTTATTTTAAAAAGCTTTATCAAAGGAAATAATTATAAAAGTGAATTGTCGCATCGTGCACATCCTTTATCTCAACGGTGGACTTAAAGTATTCCATTGAGATCCGCCGATGCGATAACTCTATCGCAAATCGCATATCGCTACTCGTTAAGAAAACATCCCATGTGTTCCATGGAAAACCTCCAATACGATAAGCCAATCACAATCGCGCATCACTAAAATCATAAGACACATCCCAAAATATCCTTTGAAATCTTCCAATGCAATTTCATTATCATATAGTGCGCTTTCGATAAAGGTAAAATATGAAGTATTGTGAACATGTGCGATTTAAAGTTATAAGTGAATTATAAAGAAAATTTAAACGAAATATCAATTTTAAAGCATGTCGCCTCCCCATGCTAGCTCACCGTTGATCGCAATCACAACCATGCAGAGGAACCATTTCAGCATGGAACTTGTAACTCCCAATCTACAATATGCGATTATCACTAATCGCCGATCAGGAAAGTCACGATACCCATTCTAAAAAGGACTATTATAAATTTGCGATGTGACATACCATCACGACATTAAAGTTTCACATTGGAAGTTATGAGGAAATCATTAAAAAGCAGTTATGGTTGAATCCTTCAAGGATTCCATCCGTGGTGGCTTCATTTATCATAGATCTGTAGCATCTATTACACTTAATTGATGTTAGTCTTGTGCACTGTGTATCAGCATTTAACAAGTTTTTCCACTGTTACGTCCTCCTATTTCATTTTACAGAGCTAATCTGAAATCATCAGTCCAACAAAAATGTCTAAGAAATCTCGGAAAGTAAAGGTCCCCGTCATAGTAAAAGATGAACTAGCAAAGTTGGTGTTGATAGTTGATACTACCTGTCTAGGCCTTAGCAAGACTTCATGGGAGGGCATATATAATCTACTCGAAGTGGAGGATCCAACCATAATTGAAGAAGAAGGAGGAACAACTAATTCAAGTGATAAATCAGAAAATACTCTTAAGGATTTAGCTAGCTCCTTCCTCCACAAAATAGCAGCCCGTGCAAAAGTGTTACCATACAATGACCTAGTGAGATGGGTAATAGAGAGTATATACATAACCAACAAAGCATTCTTTAAAACCGATGGAAGGATGTTCAAGACATTCAAGGCAGAATATGTCAAGAAGATGTATCATTTGTTGAACCCCTAGAAACATTACAAGAAGGCATTTTTAGAAGCTTTTGCAAAGGAGAACGAGGTAGAATCGGACCCTATCAAGCAATGGAGACATTTTCGAAACAAGCATAAGCATGAATCTTCTGGTATGTACTTCGTGGACTCCTTAGCATCTCCCTATTGCTATGTTGGTGCTATGATATGTAGACTCTTTGGAGCCTCTGATTCAGCTAGATTTTCCATAGAAATGGTGCCTTTAACGGAAGCATAAATTAACTCTTTTATCATGGATTAGGCAACCATTTTATTAGATAAAATGGCCAACCAAATCCTTGATTATAGAAGAAATAGGTATGTAACTACCTGAATAATACCCCCATTCTATATGAGTGCCTACATTATGGATACCATCTTTTTCAATTTTGACTTCCCATTCTAGGTTGGAAATGGACTCCTCAAGACCCAACTCCTATTCACATTTATCATAAGTATTTGTTGAAGGCCCATTATAAAGATCATATATATAGAATTTGCCATGGTTTTGTTTTACCTGTCCATTAGGCCATATTCAACAGACCTGCTCCTCGGTTATCCGATGAGGCCAACATTGACCTAACATCAATTAGCAGTTGGTTTGGTGAAGAAAAGTTCACCTATGTTAGATTTTTTGGCAACCTCATAGATCCACATGTTCTCCCATTGTACATTCTTGATAAGCTATTGGCCAGAGAAATAGCTTACCAGATAACAGAGAAAGGAATGCCCATGAACCTCAAAGAGTCCAAGAAACAAATGTGGCCTACATTTCCCCTCCGCTATGGTACTTACTCACTGCATGATTTCAAACATGCTGAGAAAGAAGAAAATAAGATAAAAATTCTAAAGTTAGCAGTCATCCCCAAGAGACAGTATGAACAAAATGAAGTGGCTTACAACTTTACCACTTAGGTGAAACTTGCCAAATTTGAACATGAGAAAGATGACTATGATGACTTGTTTGCTTTAGCTGAGTTGTTTTCACAGGTAAAACATCTAGCAGGGAACAAATTGAGAGCAGGGGAGATAGATAAGTTTATGCGGTTTAGGACACAGAGGTTACAAACACTACCTCTGGATTTATTGAACACTACCCCTATTGTGCAGCAAGAAGGCCACAGTGAAGAACACACTACTGAGAAGATTCCTAAAAAGGAGCAGAAAAATGGAAAGACTAGTGACCTCCTAGATACCAATGTGAATATTGATGCCAACTTAATCAACGAATGGGAGCAATTTGATCAACAGATCAAGAACCAGAATGAATCCCAAAACATCAGTATACCAAAATCGCTTTCAACACAGGAGCCTATTGCTACTAGTATTACAATTGAAGGGAAGTCAGCACAGTTAACACTCAGCATGATATTGAAATAATTCCAGAGAATCCTTCCAAATATATTGTATTTAAGGTTGAGGGAATACCACCCCTGGATGTATTTTACCATCCAAAGCATAGGGTTGTGGTCAAAAGACAGAGGAAAAAGAGGAAAATTGGCTAGGGACCTTTCTCAAATCCTCAAGCTAAACTTATGAATGTGATATGGAAAGACTCAAAAGTCAATCCTTTTGAGGACTTAACTAAGTTATCTCAACATGCAGGTGCCTATACGGTTTCCAAAATAGACAAGGCATTCGAAGTTAGCCAACTGATTAAAGAAAAGGATCTAAGGATCACCCAACTTGAAGAGAAAATGGAAGTGGAACAACAGAAGATTGGTCAGCTCGCGTAATAGCTAGTGGAGCAAAAAAAAAAACAGAATGAGCAACTGAAAGAACAATTAAATCTGCAGAAACAAAAGATCGATCAGCAGGCTCTCTAGAAATAACAAAAGTTGTCTCAAGAATGCAACAAGCTTCAAGTGGAACTTCAACAGGAAAAGAAGGCCAAATAAGAAAAAATCGTACATCTGCAATTACAGCCAGAGAAAATCAAAGGTTATCCCAAGATTGATGAATTCAAGAAAGAACCCCTGGAAGTGACTAAAGCCTTATCTCGGCAACTGAATATCCTTTTCCATAAAATATCATTAGTTGACCCATTGTGCATCATCACTGCATCACTCATTGAACAGGCAGTTGGCACCAGGTTAGAATTTGAAAATGCAAATGATAAGGTCACAAGATTTCTCTCTTGGTAAAGTACACAAGAAGGCATGGAAGCTAATCTACCGAAAATCCAAGAATCGTACAAATAAGTCTTGTTTTCGGAGTGGCAATCACAGTTAATAAAGGTATAAAGAGCTACTTCAGAGCTAGGGCTACAATGAACAATGTGATCGAGTTGGTAAATGACAACTTATATGGAGCTAACTTGATCTCCAATTTCTCCCTAGGATAGCTCCCGAAGGCAAAAGCGCTAGAAAATCAATGGAGACAAGATCTGGCTAGCAGAGAAGAACAAATCAGCAAAGTGCAAAACTTGACTTGGGATGCATTTTGGTTCTTTCTAGTCAAGCCACACAACCAGTAGATGGCCATCAAATGCCTTGCTGACATTGTCAATCACATGGTTCCCGAGCTTTTAGATGCCACATTCATAGGTCAACTACATTCCAGGTTGAGTCATCCTCCAAAATTCATGAAATGTGCTCAATTTGTCAGCTGCAAGCGCAAGAGAAGAAGTAGATACAATGAATCAGTTCAAAGGCTATTGCACTATTATTTGCATAAATCAAATTTCATGTTTGCAGTTTAAACAGCTCAAAGCAATTTTTATTGACAGTTAGTTTTTATTTTATTATTTAAACCCTTTCATGTCTTTGAAGAAAGGGTCCTCAATTTGTATAAAAATTGACTTGAGAAGTTACACTTTTGTACTTATGAATATATTTTTATCAGTATTGGCTTAAGGTTCTACATTTTTGTGAAGAAACTTTTTCAAGACCTGCATTTTTGTATCTCTTGGAAGTTTTCTCAAATAAGAAAGTGGAATTAGAGTGTTATTTACATTGGAAAGACTCAAATGCATGCGGTATTTCTATCAATGTTCTTTTGTCTTATTTCCTTATGTGATGAAGCATTCCTTTTAAAATTTGTTGTCGTTGATATATGTATGCTCTTCAAACAATTCTTTATCAGGTCATTTCTAAAGATTTAGAATTGTTATACTTTAAAGATATATGACAGTGATATACATTGTTATGAATGCGATATGTTTTTTATAATTACTTTGTTTAATTTCTTAAACAAAGTAATCATTATCTATGAATGCATCTTTCTATTGATCAGTAATTCATCTATATGATTATTTGTCTGTTAGGAATAATCAAAAATCACATTTTTAATACATTATGTGGGTTAGATAAATATATTTTTATATTTTTGAGTTAGAGGTTAAAGAACTTATCATCTTTATTATACATTATAAAAACAATCATCCATCAAACCATTCATTATATGGGAAACTAGTCCCATAATATCCAATCGGAGCCACCATACCAAACGGAAAAGGAGTTGTACTAAGGTCCAGACTGGGTGGTTATCCCCAATGTTGGTGCTAGGATTTTAGAGGCATCAACAAGACCATAGGGGCACCATTGCGTGGGTAAATAAAATGGAGACCATTTTCGAAGCAAACCCACCAACAGGTGAGCTAGAAAAAATAATAACCACATCCAACAACTTGGAAGTTGAAGTGTGTGATTGATTCCTATGGTGATCCAACAAATGTGAGGCTCACTCATTCGTTTGGAAAAAATTAGTGGATGCCCTGCTAAAAAGGTTCCATGATGCAGAAGAAGATGACATCTGTGAAAAAATTGTTCATCTCAAACAAAAAAGGTATGTAAATGAATACACCCACGAGTGGGAAGTATTAGATGTAAGATATAGAATATTTTCTAATGAAGAGATTCTAAAAATGTATAGATGTGGGCTTAAAGTGTATATCTGAGTAGAATTAAAAATATATAAACCCAAAACAATTGAAGAGGATAGAAATGTAGCAATAATTATTGAGAGAAAATATAAATTCCATAAAACATCATATGCCAGTAGTGAAAAAGAAGGAAAATACTCAAAAGGAAAGTCAAGTAAGTCTTCTTCAAAAATCACTGATAATTACATTCCACCCCTGTTGTGAGAAGGAGGAAAAGAACAATCAAATTTCTAAAAGAAAAAGGATGGAAAAGTTGAATAGGTGGAGACAAATACTCTCTAGGACACAAATGCAACACACAAAAAATATACAACTGAAACGTGGAATAAGAAGAGGAATCTTTAGATAGTGACTCCAACAAGGAACCTAATGGAGGAAATGAGACTCCTAATCCAGATCCAAAAGGATAAAATATGCCAAGAATTCTTTTGGCAGCCATCACAAGGATAACTTAGCCACAAACATTAAAACTAAAGGGACATATTAAGAAGGAACATGTTATTGTGTTAATAGATTTTGGAAGCACCACAATTTAATATATGTCAATGTTGCAAGTGGGCTAAATATATTTGCAAATCCTATGACATATATAAAGGTTATGGTGGCAGATGGGAACAAAAGTAGATGGAGTAGGAAAGTGTCATAAAGTTGAAATTCAGCTAAACGATTATTGTAGATTCTGTCTTGGGAATACAGTGGTTACAAACATTGGCGACATATTCCAAAAACCACCAGAAATAGTTCATTAAGTTCAAGTGGAATGGAAGAAAGTACAAATTGTTCGGGTTCTAGGTTCCTCCTACCCAAATCATATTTTCACAACAAATGAAGAAACTTATTTGCAAAGAAGATCTGGTATTCATCACATAGTTCCAAAAATTAGAGTTATTATCAATGGAAGGGACTCATCAACTGTCTGAAGTTACATCCCTAATCCAAAAATATGCCAAAGTATTTCGGGAATTACTAATGAAATTACCTCCTGAAAGAATGATCGAACACATCATTGAAGTTAAACTAGATACAACACTTGTAAATGTCAAGCCATATCACTATCCCCATCTTCATAAAACAAAGATAGAAAGACTAATACAATATTTCCTAAAATGTGGATTCATCACAAAAAGCATAAGTCCATATGTGGCACTAGTAGTATTAGTTTGAAAGAAATATGGATCCTTCCGGTTGTGTATAAATTATTGAGGATTAAACAAGATTACTATTGAACACAAATTACCCATTCCATTTATTGATGAGATGTTGGATGAACCCCATGTTGTAGAATATTTTTCAAAATTAGATTTGAGGTCACGTGATTTGGTATTCACCCTATGAGTGACATCAGTTAGATATTCATTGTTTAAAGGTATTACAGACTCATGTGATGGTGTTTGTTCTGTGTTATTGAAGCAACGGATTGATCAGATCGCCAATACACAGAAAATAAAATGGAAAGAAAGCAAAGAAATACAGTAAGAAAATACAAATACACAAACAATTTTAATAAGGAGTTCACCCTATTCTCCAGGGTTACGTCTCCAGTCCAGCTTTCAATGGTGGCCTTGTTTTATTGTGCCTTTAAACAGAGAATTACAATACAAGGACTCAATGTGAGTTCTCCTAAAGCAGGTTTTCTTGGCAGGGTGGTTCTTGGATTCCCCAAGCCACTGGAGTACATAGACACTTCTTCTTCCTACCAGCCCTGTGACCTTCTGGTCTACAATGGCTAGAGCCCAATGTGGTGCTCAGCCCAGATAGATTCCTCTATGGGACGGCTTGAATCTCTCAAGCTCTCTAGTGCTCGATGTTGCTCCTGGTCAACTCGGCCCTCTGTCTCTTTCTGCTTTTGTTTAATGCCTTCTTCCCTGGTTTTTGTCTCTCAGTGTTCAGTCCTCCTCTCGGGGTTCGTTCTCACTGACTTCAACTTGTGTATTCTGTCACTGTTCACGGCTTTTAGCCATTTTTCAAGCCTGTTCAGTTCCTCTTCCACCTCTGTCAATTCACCTTTTGTAGCTGCGCTTGGAGTTCCCTGTTTGGCATCAGAATGAACGCTCAGGAAGTGGCCACGTGTCCTCCTCTAAATGGCGTCAGACTACCTCATCGGTTCGTTTCTTCAGTTACATTGTGGATGAAGTCTTTCCTCCATCGTGGCGGTCAAACGGATTCCAAATCCTCCTAAAACATGGCGTATTCCGTCATCGATTCCGCTTCCTCCATCGGGCTTGATTTCAACTGTCTGATCTGGGGCCTCCAAATCCGACGCCATACGCACGTCCCATGTGGTTGACTTGCTCGACCGATAACGTGGGATCAACGATGGTTTTCTCTGACCTTCACTTGCCAAGCATCGATCGTTGAGTGGAATCGCTCTGCTTCCATCCAAAACCGCTAACCATTTGAGGGTGCCATGATCAATACCACTGGTTTCCAGAGCATGGTTCCCACCTTTGTACGTTTAGCACTTTTGCCTTTTTTGCCCATGGTTCTCCAGTTCGCCATGCGTCCGAGTTCTCGGGCTTCCTCCACTTTGGCCATGTTTGCCCAACGATCAAAAACCTCCTTATTTTCATGATCAGGGGCTCCCAGGGGCTAATTGGACCTCCTGTACAGTCTCCATGGGCTTGGTCAGCATGCTTTGACCAAGGTCCTCGTCGTTCCATGCTGGCTATCATTGCCACTAGTTCAGGGGTGTTTTTTATCACGGTTCTGAATTGTTAGAGATTTTTCCGACCTAATACAGTCATGGTTCTTTCACAGTCTTTTATGGATCCAATTCAGATCATGGCCTTCCCACTGAAAAAGCTTTTGGACCACCTAAAGTTGGTTTTCTTTCAAGCATTGACTAAGCGAGGATACTGCTTTCTCACTTGTCTAGTCTCAATCCACTTTGGACTGCTCCACTTCGAACCTTTGAGCCCAATTCTGAGGTACTCAACATCTCCTTTACGCGTCATCCTTACCTTCCTGTCCAAGATTGTTCTTCCTGCAATTCATTAAGATATTCAGGTAGCAGGTCATCAATAGAAGGCAATTGACTTTGCTCTTCAGGATCCTCAATCATTGAAGGTTCAAACAATCTAAAGAAATCTACATTTACGACTGAGTAGATGTGCATGTAAGTTGGTAGATCAAGGTGAAAAGCATTTTCACCAATCTTCTCAAGTATCCTAAAAGGTCCATACCTAATAGGCTTTAGCTTTTCACCTTCACCTTGCATCCTGTCCTTGCTGATATATAGCTAGACCTGGTCTCCAACTTGAAAACTATGCTCCATCCGATGCTTGTCATGCCTAACCTTGTATTTGGCTTGGCTCTTTTCCAGCTGTTCTTGTACTACCTGGTGGATCTCCTGGATCTGTTCAATGAACCTAGTTGCCTTGTCCACATCACTGTGTCCATCAACCATGGTATCTTTACTGAAGACAAAATCCAAAGGTGACCTTGGTATGAAACCAAAACAGGTCTCAAAAGGAGATCTCTATGTAGAAGAGTGTTTGGTTATGTTGTAAGCATGTTGCACGTAACACAAATGTTCATCCAAAAGCTTAGGATGTTTGCTGCAATATCCCCTGAGTAAATGGATCACTGTCTTGTTAACTACTTCGGTCTGGCCATCTGTTTGTGGATGAAAAGTTGTGTTTTTCTTCAGTTGGGTGTCCATCAGTTCCCATAGACTCGACCAAAACTTCCCCACAAATCCGGTGTCTCGATGTTATAGCTACAAATCTCACTCTTGTGGTTTGTGATGCTACACTCATGGCCTACGGCAACCCCTCCTTCCAGAGCTGGTCCCAAATTTAAAAAACAGTGCTTTATTCCCTATACGCGACATTTCCCTGAGCTGAACGTGTGTATACGCGGGTCTGTGTATACCCAACCCGTGTATATGTTTAAAAACAATTAAAAAAATATAAATCTCCTTAATTTCGGGCGGAGATCACGGGTTTTACCTGTTGATTACCTGTTAGTGCCCGTGGCCCAACTGTTCCCAACGAATTCCCAACTAAAAAAATACTTTGGGAGAAGTATAAAAAGGCTTCAATGGGAAGGCCAAAGGGAGGAGAGAAGCGGGAGAAAGATTATTATGCTGAGATTTCCCTGACTAGGTCTGAAGATCCTAGTGCCTCCTGCACTTCCCCCATTCTACAGGAAACCCTTGTTTCCTTGTGTGTGTTGATGTTTTCATACTACTTGAGATATCATGGAGTAAGTCATGGAAGGAGTTTGTTAAAGGCTTGAGTCTGGACGAATCCAGGAGACAGTTCCGCTTGGAGCCTGTGAAAGGACGAATCAGGTGAAATTATTCCTTTATGTACTTTATTTATCTATAATAAAAGAAAAACATGTCTTTGTTCCTGATATAGATCTTCTTCATGTTTATGACATTCATGTTATGATTCATATGTGAACGGTTGTTTAATTGCATAACTAACTACCTTTCCTTATAATATGAAGATGGTTTCTTTGTGATGTTTAGTCCATATACTGTTGTACTTTCTTGAATTGATTGTTTTGCAGGTCAAAGGAGCAAAAGGAACTCCAAGAAGAGTTTGGACCCTGGAAGGCTCTTCTCAAACGTAGGACCTCAGGTACGCCCCCTATCGTAGAGTTTGTTTATAGTAGCATTATGGCTGTATGGAATGTGTGTTTCTTTGTATAGATAACCTCCAGTCTGCTAGGGTATCCACCTAAGACCCTAGGGGAGTTTATCCCACAACAGAATTGGTGACTCTGCTGGGGACAACACTATTGTTGTTCCTAGTTTGGGTGTATTCAAGCCAATCAGGGCTCAGTTGTTTGTTTACCTTCTGTTGCTGTGTAGTTAGTGCCTGAATTGTGAGCTTTGATCAGTTTTTTCCAGAATGTCTTTCATTTTTCTTGGAAGCTTTTATATACGTTGTTTTCTCTGTTTATAGAGGCATATATACACATCTTTCCTTAAGTGAAACTGCATATACGCATGTTTCCTTAAATATTGTCGCATATACACACATCTGTGTGCAAACACAGTCATGTATATCTTTAATTTTTCAATATTTTAAAAATCTTTTTGTTTCTGGAAGTTTGTATGCTGGTTTGATTCAGTTTGGAACAGTTACTGTTATGTCACAGTCTTTAGTTTTACGGCAAGCGTTTTGTTTCAAATTCTCTCTGATTGTGAAAAGGTTGGTCTTATTTATTGGTCTTGCAAATGTCATTTGTTTTTGCTTAAGCACACAAGGTTTCTTGCAAGGAATCTTGGCTGCTCTGTGTTTTCAGGGCAGGAAGATTGACTTCAATCTTTGTGTTGAGTTTTTTTTTGGTGACTTTTTGGTTTGCATGCCCAAACTTTATTTCTATGACCATCTGCTTTTCTTGCTTTCTGAAAGTTGTTGGTTCATGCTTTCTTGAAAGTTGTCTTTTCAATCTTTTGGTTTTCATTGCCAAGCTCGTCTCGTTGCTTGTTGATTGTTAAGAGCATTTCGAAGCACCTTTTTTGTTGAGTTCTCACTTGTTTTGTGTTGCAAACTCGCAAAGTGCTACATTGCCTATTCTTCGGTCATCAAGTTTCAGTCTTGTTAGAGCATTTTTGAAAAGTCATTTTTGTGTTGCTTTTGAAGGAAACTTTTTGAAACTTTGTTTTTCTTTCTTGAACTTTGTTTTGATTGAGTTTTCCTTTTGTTGAGTGAAAGTACCTATTTTTTTATCTTCATCTTGTTTTTAGTGCTTAGACGAAATAAGCAACAAAAACTTATATTCCATCTAAACATTCTAAGTGGCAAATCAAAAATCGATAAACAAGCAAATTTCATTTCTTGATTTAAGAGTAGTTTTTAATTTTGCATCGGCATGTACTTATTGCATTAGGATTATTTTGTGCATATTTCTAGGCATCTACAGTTTTGTTAGCTTTTGTGAGTGTGAAGTTTGAAGAAAAGAAAAGAAAAAGTTGTAGATTTATTTGAAGTTCCTCTGAACCCTATAGAAATTTCTTTTCATCGAAAAACGAAAACAAGTGCATTTGCATGTAGTTTGGTTTTTACTAATTTCTTTTGCGTCAAAACACCACTAGTTTCACTTCTGCTTATCCCGTGACTTAAATAACAACCCGTTAAAATCAAGCGCTAATTTAAAATATACAAGAACTTTTTATAATTGTCAAGTTATACAAACCAACAAGTTTTAGGATATTTTAGGGCCTTGGATTAGGTGAGTGGAGAGTTAACTCTCCAAGGCCATTTTAAACTGTCAAACATAAGAGTCTGAATAGTGAGTGAAAATCCAATAGCATTAGGAAGACCAAGAAAGAACTGTTATAGCTCCAAATCTCACTCTTGTGGTTTGTGATGCTGCACTCATGGCCTAGGGAAACCCCTCCTTCCAGACCTGGTCCCAAATTTAAAAAACAATGTTTTATTCCCTATACGCGACATTGCCCTGAGCTAAATGCGTGTATACGCGGGTTTGTGTATACCCAACCTGCGTATATGTTTAAAAACACTTAAAAATATATAAATCTCCTTAATTTCGGGCGGAGATCACGGGTTTTACCTGTTGATTACCTGTTAGTGCCCGCAGCCCAACTGTTCCCAACGAATTCCCAACTAAAAAACTACTTTGGGAGAAGTATAAAAAGGCTTCAATGGGAAGGCCAAAGGGAGGAGAGAAGAGAGAGAAAGATTATTATGCTGAGATTTCCCTGACCAGGTCTGAAGATCCTAGTGCCTCCCGCACTTCCCCCATTCTACAGGAAACCCTTGTTTCCTTGTGTGTGTTGATGTTTTCATACTACTTGAGATATCATGGAGTAATTCATGGAAGGAGTTTGTTAAAGGCTTGAGTCTGGATGAATCTGGGAGACGATTCCGCTTGGAGCCTGCGAAAGGACGAATCAGGTGAAATTATTCCTTTCTGTACTTTATTTTTCTATAATAAAAGAAACACATGTCTTTGTTCCTGATATAGATCTTCTTCATGTTTATGACATTCGTGTTATGATTCATATGTGAACGGTTGTTTAATTGCATAACTAACTACCTTTCCTTATAATATGAAGATGGTTTCTTTGTGATGTTTAGTCCATATATTGATGTACTTTCTTGAATTGATTGTTTTGCAGGTCAAAGGAGCAAAAGGAACTCCAAGAAGGGTTTGGACCCTGGAAGGCTCTTCTCTAATGTAGGACCTCAGGTACACCCCCTATCGTAGAGTTTGCTTATAGTAGCATTATGGTTGTATGGAATGTGTGTTTCTTTGTACAGATAACCTCCAGTCTGCTAGGGTATCCACCCAAGACCCTAGGGGAGTTTATCCCACAACAGTCGATCAAATACAATAGAAGTGGGTAATCCAAAATGAACCCATACATGTTCAAAGAACAATTTTGCAGTTTGTTCAGCTGTAATCTGTTTATTACAAGGTATCAAAATACACATTTTGCTGAACCTATCCACAATCACATATAGATAATCATGACCTTTCCTAGATTTAGGCAGTCCTATAACAAAATCCATGGAAACACTTTCCCAAGGGTGAGAAGGAACTGGTAAAGGAGTGTACAAGCCTAGTTTTCTATTGTTGGGCTTGCTTTTAGCACACATGGTACATCCTTTTACATATCTAGAAACTGTCTCATTCATTTTCGGCTAATAACAAAATCTTTGCAGTTGTGCAACTATTTTACTTACCCCAAAGTGACCTGATATCAGAGAAGTGTGTGCCTCTCTAATTATCTTTACTCTCTCTGTTTGTGGAATGCAGAGTTTCCCACAATGATATAAGAGTCGGTCCTTCACATGATAGTCCAATTCTTCTACCCTTTTTCCTTGAATCAAAGTTGCATATACATCTTTAAAGTCCATATCCTGAGCATATTCTTCTATGTAGCTTTCATATAACATAGAATTATGCTTAAGTATGGTAGATGCATTTATAATGGGTCTAGATAACATGTATGCAACTTTGTTGTGTATGCCCTTTTTATATCTGATGACTAAATGAAACTGTTGTATAAAACCCATCCATTTGTAATGCCTTGATTGCTGCAACTTAGTTTGGGAGTGTAGATATTGAAGTGGTTTGTGATCATTATGTATTACTGTCTCTTTTCCCATTAAGTAATGTTTCCACTTTTTCACACTCTGAACTAATGCATACAATTCTTTATCATAGGTAGGATAGTTAACTACTGCATGATTAAAAGTCTCAGAATGATAACAGATGGGTTTACCATGTTGTGTCAACACTGCTCCCATGGCATAGTCACTAGCATCAGTTTGGATCTCAAATGGTCTTTGTAGATCTGGCAGTGCTAATACAGGTGATGTACTAATTTTTTCTTTCAAGGTGTCGAAGGATTTCTGATGTTTGCCTCCCCACTGAAACACCTTGTTCAATCCTGTTAAAGCATGTCAGGGAGCTGCAATTGAGGAAAAAATTTGAAATGAACTTCCTTTAATATTGTGCTTCTCCTAAGAAACTTCTCACTTCTATAGCAGACTTGGGTTTAGGCCAGTTTACAATGACGGCCACTTTAGAGGGATCTATTTTCAATTCACCACCCCCTACTATATGACCCAAATAATTTAGAGATGTTTTGCCAAATTCACATTTTGAGAGTTTAACATAAATTTTTTCTCCTTTCAAAACATCTAATGTCTGCTTAACATGCTTTAAATGTTCTTCCCACATTTTACTAAAAATCAATATGTCATCTAGATACACAATAACAAAATCATCAAGAAAAGGCCTGAGTACATCATTCATTAATCTCATGAAAGTAGTAGGAGCATTAGTCAAGCCAAAAGGCATAACCAACCACTCATACAATCCCTGCTTTGTTTTGAAAGTAGTCTTCCATGCATCTTGCTCTGCAACTCTGACCTGATGGTATCCACTCTTCTAATCTAGCTTGGTGAAATAAACAACTTCCTTCAATTGATCTAAAAGATCATCTATGCGAGGAAGGGGATAACATTTTTTTATTGTTATCTTATTCAGTGCTCGGTAGTCAATGCGCATTCTCCACAAGCCATCTTTCTTTCTCACCAAAATGATTGGTGACCCACATGGTGATGTGCTAGGTCTGATGAACCCTTTCTTGAGAAACTCCTGCACCTGCTTCTTGATTTCAGCATTCTCTAAAGCAGACAACCTATACATCCCAATGTTAGGCAATGGAACATCTTGCTGCAAAATAATATCATGTACCATTTCCTTTTTGGGTGGCAGAACTTTAGGTTCCTGAAATAGGACATCATACTCTGAAACAATTTTTTCTATATCAGCTTGTTGCTGAGCATTACAGCCCTCAAATACATTGGTTCTATCAGGTTTCTTTTCCTTTATAACCATTATTAAGAATTGTTTGCATGAATTTATCATTCTTTTCATCTACCCAGAATTTATGAGTACAATTATTCTTGAGCTTGTGAGCTCTTACAAAGTATTCGATTCCATCTTTAACAAGTAGATACTTGTTCTCAGCTCTATAGAAAATAGCCTTTCTATCATACAAGTAAGGACTTCCTAAAACAATTCCACATATATCCAAAGGAATTATGTCTAACTCAACCTCATCTACAAATGACCCAAAAGAAAACTTGAGTTTGCACTGTCTAGTCACTTGCAGTTGTGCTTTATTATTCAACCATCCTAATGGGTATGGTTTCTTGTGAGGTGTAGTTGCTAATCCCAATTTCTTTACAATTTCTTTAGAAATCAAATTTACTTGTGAGCCACTATCAAACAAAGTATCAACCTTTTGATGTTTGGAAATAACTCGAATATGAAAAAGTTCATGTCTTTTTCTCTCATGTTCTTCATCAATAATAGTTTGAGCATAATTACTAGTAGATGCTTCAGAATTATTACCTTTTATACTTGTGGCTGCAATGATTGTTTCATCTCTCGAGTCTGACCCCAAATCTTTCCGAATAGTTGCAGCAGTCTTCTTCTTCTTGCCCTTGTACTTCTTAGGTCTTAGCTCTGGATGCAGAATCCAACAGTGCTCATCATCATGCCCCTCCTTTATACAATGAGTGCATGAAGCTTTGCCTTTCTGTGCAGTGTTAGCCTTCCTTTCTTTCCACTTATGCTTTATTTTCTCCTTGCTCTTGCTTAAAGTGGGTTGGGATGGTCCGCCAACTTCTGGATTTCCATTCTTTCCTCTAGCTTCTAGATGAGTGGCTTGTACAGATACCTCATCTATACTAGTGGGATTAAACATGAGGATGTTGTGCCTCATGTAGCTATGTAGACTAACAATGTACTTCAAAAGAGTCTCTGGTGAGTCTAATGAGATACCCAACATCAATGCTCTCTTTCTGAACTCTTGAGTATACCCTTGCACACTTTGCCCTTTCAACTTCTGAAGAGGTTGCCAACTCATCATGGCTTGTTGCATGTAGGCCAACGGATAGAACTGCTTTTTGATTGCAGAAACAAATTCACTCCAGATAGATATGGTCTTACCATGTTTTTTCATATCAGTTAGGTTCTTCCTTCCCACCAAACCAAGGCAGTGCCTCCCAGGCATAGGCTTGCCAGCTGAACTTTACTCTTGTCTAAGTTGATGTTCTGCACTCTAAAATACACATCAATTTGTCTAATCCAATTGTTCAACTTTTTAGCATTTAGCTCTCCATCATATATAGGCAAATCAAATTTAACATCTAGCTTAATCAAAGATGCTTTTTTATTATGCACAAGGCTATTAGGAGGTGTGAGAAAGCTTTCCTCTTTCCCCTTTCCTTTTGAGTGGTCATGGGAATGAGATTCATCTTCTTCTTTATCTTGTTTAGAACCTAATGAATCTTCATCCTTATGCTTTCTAAAGTCCCTATACATTTCTTCTACCATAGACTTTATAGCTAGGAAACTCTCTATGAATTGAGGGTCTGGCCCATAGAACCTTCCTCTGACATTGTCTTTCGAGGATAGACTCTTCCAATTTCAAGATTAGTTTCGACCAACTCTCCTTCTCCTAAGTTGAGCTTTGATCTCATGAGCATTCAACAGCTAAACCAACACAAGCTTGTCTAACCTTACAACCTTGAGCTCTAATACCACTTGATCTGATATTCACCCTATGAGTGACATCAGTTAGAGATTTATTGTTTAAAGGTATTACAGACTCATGTGATAGTGTGTGTTCTGTGTTACTGAAGCAACGGATCGATCAGATTTCCAATACACAGACAATAAAATGGAAAGATAGCAGAGAAATACAGTAAGCAAACACAAAGACACAAACAATTTTAATAAGGAGTTCACCCTATTCTCCAGGGCTACGTCTTCGGTCCAGCTTTCAGTGGTAGCCTTGTTTTAATGTGTCTTTAAGGAGAGAATTACAATACAGGGACTCAATGTGAGTTCTCCTGAAGTAGGTTTGCTTGGCAGGGTCGTTCTTGGATTCCTCAAGCCACTGGAGTACATAGACTCTCTTCTTCCTACTAGCCCTGTGACCTTCTGGTCTACAGTGGCTAGAGCTCAATGTGGTGCTCAACCCGGATAGATTCCTCTATGGGATGGCTTGAATATCTCAAGCTCTCTAGTGCTCAATGCAGCTGCTGGTCAGCTCAGCCCTCTATCTCTTTCTACTTTTGTTTTACTGCCTTCTTCTCTGGTTTTTGTCTCTCAGTGTTCAGTCCTCCTCTTGGGGTTCGTTCTGACTGACTCCAACTTGTGTATTCTACCACTGTTCACGACTTTTAGCCATTCTTTTCTAAGCTTGTTCAGTTCCTCTTCCACCTCTGTTGATTCACCTTCTGCAGTTGCGCTTGGAGTTCCCTGTTCGGCGTTAGCATGACCACTCAAGAAGTGGCCACGTGTCCTCCTCTAAACGACGTTAGACTGCTTCGTCAGTTTGTTTCTTCAGTTACGTCATGGATGAAGTCTTTCCTCCATCGTGGCAGTGAAATGGATTCCAAATCCTCCTAAAACATGGTGTATTCCTTTGTCGATTTTGCTTCCTCCATTGGGCTTGATTTCAGCCATCCGATCCGGGGCGTCTAGATCCAACACCATACACATATCCTGTGTGGTTGACTTGCTAGACCAATAATGCGCGATCAATGGTGGTTTTCTCTCGCCTCTACTTGCCACGTGTCAATCGTTGAGTGGGATCACTCTGCTTCAATCCAAAACTGCTTACCATTTGAGGGCACCCCGATCAATACTGTCAGTTTCAAGAGCGTGGGTCCTACCTTTGTACGTTTAGCACTTTTGCCTTTTTTTCCTATAGTTCTTTGGTTTGCCATGCGTTCGAGTGCTCGGGCTTCCTCCACTTCGGCCCTATTTTCCTAGCGATCAAAAACCTCCTTATTTTCCTAATCCTGGGCTCCCAGGGGCTAATTGACATCCTACGCAGTCTCCATGGGCCTGAGTCAGCGCGCTTTAACCAAGGTCCTCGTCGTTCCACGCTGGCTACCATTGCCACTGGTTCAGGGGTGTTTTTTATCACGGTTCTGAATTCTTAGAGATTTGTCCAACCTGATACAGTCATGGTTCTTTGACAGTCTTTTATGGATCCAATTCGGATCATCACGCTACTATCAAATTCGAGTAGGATTAGAAGATGTCAAGAAGACTGCATTTAAAACTCATGAAGGGAACTATGAGTTTAAGGCAATTTCATTTGGTCTAAGAAATGCACCAACCACCTTCCAGGCAACCATGAATGAACTCTTCCACCCATACTTGTGAAAAATTTTATTGGTTTTATTTGATGATATCCTTGTCTACATCAAAACATGGAAGGAGCACCTCAAGCATCTAGAAGAAGTACTTTCCGTATTGGAGAAGAATCAATTTTATGCAAAATTATCAAAATGTACCTTTAGATAGAAGGAAGTTGAATATTTGGGACACATCATATCCAAAGGAGTCAAAGTAGATCCCAACAAGATTAAAGCGATAAAAAATAAGGACAATAAAGCAGACAAATTCTTTGAATCCTTAAAAGAGATAATGTTATCTAGCTTGGTTTCGGCAACCCCAAATTTCACTAAGCCTTTTGTGGTAGAATGTGATAGCTTAGGATTTGAGATTGGAGGATTACTGATGCAAGATGATCACCCCATAGCTTATGAAAGTCAAAATCTTAATAAAAGGGAAAGCTTGAAGTGTGCTTATCATAAGAAGACATTGGCCATTATTCATGCATTAAGCAAATGGCGTCAATACTAATTAGGAAGTAAGTTTCCAGTTCATACAGATCATAACAGTATTTAGTTCACGTTACAACAAAAATACCTATCAACAGAACCACATAAGTGGATAGAAAAATTGGTCGCATTTGACATGGAAAATTTTCACAAAAGGGGGAAGGATAATGTGGTTTCTAACACTCTCTATCGTAAATATCAAGACACTACAACATGTTCTGCATTGGTAGCAGTCCCTGATTGGTTGGATGAGATTCAAACTGAATATGCCAAGGATACAAAATCTTGTTCGATAATCGAAAACATCAATCAACATCTTAATTTTGAATGGAAAAATGACATATTATGATATGAAGGTAGAATTTACCTAAGTTCTTCATCCAAATTTAAAATAAAGGCTCTAAAAGAATCACACAATTCCCCTGCGGCTGGGAATGTTGGGCTCTTTAAGACATGCTACAATGCACGTCAGTTGTTCTAATGGAAGGGAATGAGTAAGGAAATTTAGAAATATGTCACTGAATGTGAAATTTGTCAAAGAAGTGAAAGTGAAAACATCTCAACTCCTGGGTTGTTACACCACTTACATGTTCCAAAACAAAAATGGGAAGAAGTATCCATGGATTTCATCGACGGTTTACGTATGTCTAATGGTAAAGACATGATATTTGTTGTGATAGATAGACTCACTAAATATGCACACTTTATGGAAATCAAGAAAACATAACCAAGCAAATTGTAGAGGTATGTTGCAAAAACATCTACAAGCTACATGGTCTACCTAAAGTAATTATTAATAATAGA
Organism: Pinus taeda; assembly: GCA_000404065.3. Taxonomy (NCBI): domain Eukaryota; kingdom Viridiplantae; phylum Streptophyta; class Pinopsida; order Pinales; family Pinaceae; genus Pinus; species Pinus taeda. The sequence continues at coordinate 103,830 of APFE031275262.1, read as the reverse complement.
GATGTAATATTTAAGTGAAATTTCTAGAAGGAATTCTGTCACTGAGCCAGAATAACCCTTAACATGAGTTCATCCTACCACCTGCAAACAGATAGTCAAAAAAAAATAGTAAATACTTGTTTAGAAACATACCTATGATGCTTCATATCAGATAAGCAAAGAAAATGGTCACAAGGTTCCATCTAGCAGAATGGTGGTATAATACTACCTACCATACCTCAACCAAAATGACCCCTTTCTAAGCCCTTATGCCTATGAACCCCAAATATGGAAGGATTTTTCATTAAATGGCACTAAGGTTCAAGTAGTGAAGAACCTGTTGGAAGAAATTTAAAATATTATCCAGATATTAAAGCAAAACCTAGCATCTGCCAAAAATAAAATGAAGCAACAAGTTGACCAACACCGTTCAAAACGAGAATTTGACGAGGGAGACTAGGTATTCATAAGACTACAACATTACAAGAATTTTTCCTTGAAATGACAAGGAAAGAACAAGTGAGCTCCGATATTCTATGGGCCTTTCTAGATAATCAATAGAATCAATGACATTGCTTATGGGTTGAAACTATCAGGTAACTTTTGAATCCACAACGTATTCCATGTTTCATGTCTCAAAAAAGTACTAGGCTGAAACAAATCATCTCAAGCCAAGATATATGAATTTGATGAAGAAGGAACGATTGTTGTAAAAAGAGCTTCTGCGTAAATCACATCAAAGAGATCATTGTCGACGCGTTTCGAACCAACCAGTGTGGTTCGTCGTCAGGACGAGCTGGTTGGTTCGAAACGCGTCGACAATGATCTCTTTGATGTGATTTACGCAGAAGCTCTTTTTACAATTATGATGGATCACAGAAGCCTCAATTCTACAAGGAACGATTGTATTAGAACCTGAAGGTATCCTTGCAACCAAAGAGAACTTACTACGTTCCAAAACCATTAGATAATACCCAATCAAGTGGAAAAAAACTTCAAAAGAAGACTCTTCATGGGAAACTGAGAAGTTCCAACAACAATATTCCTTGCTACGCTTTCTTTGAGGACATATCAATTTTTAAGGGTGGGGCAATGTTATGAATGAATATTCATAACTAAATATTAATTATATAAATATATATTAAATCATAGATATTAATAATTAATAATTTAATTAATTAAATGCCTGTTAATTATGAAAGGGAAATGATGACCAAAAACATGACTTTTAAAACCTTGTGGTCTATCAACGCCTATTAAGGTGAACCACCCAAGGCATTGTAGAACATCATTCCAATATTCAATCTTAATTAAAAATATTACAATTGACAATGTGTAAATTTGAAAGAGAATCCAACGTACATGTCTGGTTTCCTAACAAAGTTTCTGATACTTCAAGTAAGGAGTTAGAAAAATGGATAAACAAAAATGTTTTTCTCAAGTGTGGATAACATTGGACAATAGAACATAATGTTAATACATGTCCCTACATTACTATAAGATAGTAGATAGAAGGCAAGTTGAAGTACAAGAACCTAATGAAGAAATCACTATAATGCACAATGCAGACTCAGATTATGAAGAGCCATCACAAGAAGCATCATTAGTGTTGGTGCATTCACAAGAAGCATCTCAAGAAGCATCTCAATACCTAAATCCATTATCAACCCAGGACAAGTATTTTTATTTCAAGAGTGTCAACACTATATATGCAGTGAATTCATAGGTCAATCTATGCCGGAATCATTGCAATTACTAATGACTATCTCTTTAAATTAAATCTAAACAACTCTGAAAGGAATTCATAACACACCTTGAAATTCTACTTAATCTTCTGAAAGAAAATGAATCTGAATACAAATAGAAAGAATCACACTTGGCAATCTTAACTAGAATTGAAACTAACTTATTTAACATGAAAGAAATCTATGATAATTGAACAGAAAATGATAATTGAACAACAAATGACCATATAAGCATCTTACGAAAAGCAATCAACTCTAGCTTTGAAATCTATGATAACATTACTTAGAATGAAAAACAATCTGAAATGAACATAACCAATTCGAGAAAGAGCATCATGCATATAACATAACCATTTCAATAAAGAGCATCACACATATATAATCACACTTCTAAGCCTTGAATCATAAATAAACAACAAATGTAAATCATAATCGTCAATCCTCACGATAATCAGAATGATATTAACTTAATACTAAAAAACAGTAAAGAATAAACATAAATGATAATAACACATGTGAAGCAATAGATCTTCTCTTGATTGGGCCTAAAGTCTCCAGAAGTTCTCCCTATTAGATACTCAGAACATGATTATGAATTAAACGCAGTCTTCTTCATTAAAATAAGTAATAGAGTTACAATATCACCAAAGTAAAAGTATTATATGTCCAAAAGAATAGTTACAATCTGTGAATTTCTAAACTATCTATTCATTTTGCCTTTCGGCCTTATATATAACATTTATAAAAGTAAATAGATAAAAGTGAATCCTCAGGATCAAGGGATCTTGAGGATTTTGCAATACTCGATTTGATTCCATCATTAAATATCTTTGGTTTGCCCGATCTTCCACTATCCTGCTTGCCCCAAATGTTGTCTTTTTCCTTTACTAGTTGTTGTTGTTCTGTCGATTGAACAACCATCATCCAATCCACGTATTTGCACATAAAGATAGTAAAAGTTAGTTTTCTACGCCCAAATTTATCTAATGTGCTAATAATCACTTTTACCCAAATTCAATTTTTGTTTCCTCTATTTTGTTCCATAAAACAAAGATAAACATATGAAGACAAATGCTAAATTAGGCTATTTACATGGAGAAAGCATACCTTTTTCTCGTCCCAACATACTCCCTAGCTTACCTTAGTGAATTTACTCATGCAATCATATGGTTAAGGTGTAATTGAGTTAAGAAATATGCTAGGTATACTTCCTCCTTGTATAGCCTGAAACCATTTTGTTTTTAAGCATAGCGAAAGCTTGGTTCACTTCTTGATCTGTCAAGTTATAATCACTACGGTACCTATCTAGGGAATACCATATAATTGGGCTTCTATATTGACACCCTATCCACTCAAGCCCCATGATTAATACCATGTTATTATATTTATGTAAGTGAGAGGAGGCAAATTTGAAATTCTTGAATCCAAATGGCTCTTTGTTTCTGATAGTATTGCTGGAGGCTTCCCATCTCTGCCTGGCAATAGATAAAGCTTCTTCCTTTATCTCCTAGAAGTACTCCTTCCCTTCTTGTATAATGTCTATGTGGAATGACCCTAATTGGCCCATATCACCTGTTTGTTTCATAAGTCATTTATGTTGGACAAAGAGGTGCAGGGGTTTTGTAGGCTCTCCCCTAACACATAGGTCTATACCATATTCTCATTTCCTAAAAGTATTATGGGCCTTGGCCTGTTTGATTTGGTTAGTAGCAAAGGAAATAAAGGCCTGGAATTGGATATCCCCTATGAAGGGGCCAAGATTGTTGTCTTTGTCATCTTCCAAAAATAAATTATGCATGTAAAGTTCACACAGGAGGCACTGTACCTGCTTATTCTGTTCTCTGAAACACTTGATGAAGTCTGGGGTGGTATTGATTTCCATAGACTTGTTAGCTTTAAAAATTTTGATCTTCAGTATGAGGTACCTTTCTAGGAGGAACAATGCATAGTTAGTAGCAGGAGCTCGACATGACAAGGCATTTGAATAAATAGAGCAAACAGTCTCCAATTCCTCTTTAGCCTTCTGTAACTTGACTTGTACTTTGTAAACCTTCTTTTGCTTAGCCTTATAATTTGCAGAATTTTCATCCTTTGTGACAGTGAGTGCCTCAAATTTCTTTCGTAATTCTTGGTGCACTTGCAGGGGCACTACTTCCTTTTTATGCCGAGTATATTGTTCCTTAGTCTTGGCTAGCTCATTTTTCAATTTCCTAATGACTGCTTCCCTTACCAAGGGAATGTAAGCAGGCATCTCATCTATTTGGACCTCATCATCCTATGTTTCCATAGGATTAGTCTGAAAAGTAGCCTTGGCAGCTTCTCAAATCATGCAAAAATCAGCTTGGGTGTTCTCTTCAGTATTAGTTTGAATGGAAACATCAACAATAAGGAAGTCCATTTGAGTTTCCTATGGGAAAACACAAGGATCCTCTATCTGCATTTCATTGTCTTCTACAAGCCATGGCTCTGTTTAGGTTCCCTTTAAATAAGCCAACAAATTTTCAGTATGGGTTTCATTATTTTCCCTAGGGTAATATTCAATTTGGGTCCTTGTGGTCTCTAATTCTGCTTTCATTTTCTTAACCATGGCTACCTCCTTCAATCATTGTCTTAGCTTTTTGATTATTTTATTTTTCCTCCTATATGTCTTGAGCAGTTTCCCAAGTCTATCCGTGTATGTTTGTTTTGTTGCGAGGCTTCTAACCGGTGGTGGCACGGTTGTATTTACTTCAGGTCCCTGTTCAGGTGGAATTGTGTTGGCACCAGGGTGGGGTTCTATTGGAGCTATATCTCCCGATGGATCTTCACCTCCCATGTCTCTTTTCTCATTAATTTATCGCTCAAGAGACCCCAATGGAATGGTGTCTCCTAAGCAATTTTCATTTTCGGGACTTTCTTCTAGGTGGGCCTCATCCTCAGGGGACTTAATAAAACTAGCATTTCCTGGTTTATTTTCACCTCCCAGGGTTTCATCTATAGGGTTTTCTTTAGCTAGGGGGTCTAGTGAACCAGTAGTTGCTGCTTGATTTACTTCTTTAATGGTTTCTTCTGCATGCACTTCTGCTTCAAGGGGTTTTTCCAAAGAAGGGACTGGTTCCCTCTGTTCTTCCAAATTATCAGTAAATGATAGAGTTTGATCATGACCAGGACTGCCATCAGGGGCAGACTGGTTGGGGGCACAAATTTTCCCTTAAGGATTCTCAAATTGCTCCCTTCCTTCACCAAATATCCCCATGTTTTCCAATACTATGGCCACCTCTTCCTCATAGTCTTGCAAGGATTCATCCTGCAGACTTGGAGGGGGTGCGTGAGATGGATCGACATTGTTTATTTGAATTGGGGTGCATCACTGTGACTTCACCCACATAGAGCATCTTCTTTTTGCCAGCCCGAGGCCACAAAGGAATTCTTCCTTTTCTGTGTCCTTTTCGGACCTGTGGCTCTTGGCCCTTGTTGTTCAGTTGCTAGGTTTTCTATAGGTGGGGCCAGAGTAGGATTTACAATATTATCCCAGGTTAGTTGCTATTGGGCCAGCCCATGAATGATAATCAATTTGATCAGCCCATGATGACTGATGACTGTATGTAGGTCCTTTGCTTTTCTAACTCGACGAGCAACATTATGCAATAGGGAATTTAAATAAAACGACAAGTTAACTGTAATATTTTGTTTTAAAATAGCTAAAATATTGAGTTGGCGGGGCTTTACCACATCCTGGTGTCCATCACATGTGATGTACCTTTGCACGATGGTTGCTAATTCCTACTATGGATGTCTCAAGGCTGTAGGGTGAACGCCTTTTCTTGTTTGCACCAATTGCTCGCCTGTGTCTTCAAATATTGTGACGCATTGTGTAGCAGAACATGTTTTTCCATCCACAGTGTTCCTTTAGTTGGAAGCCTAGTGACTTCAGCTATGACTGCCTCAGATACCATTATGTCCCTGCCTCTTACCGTGTTGCTGCCATTCTGCAAATTCTATAGAAATTCAAGTGTCAGCTCTTCGTGAAATCCTTGTAATTTATTCAAATATTGTAGCCAGCCAACATGCTTAAGAATTTCCCAAGCCTGATCTAATACCATGAGCACTATGGGTTCATTTCGGATGGCTCTACCTCCCATGGCTACTGTTTTCCTATGACTGGTTTACTTGCATGCACTTCTCTCACACTTTCGCAATTTAGAACAGCAGCGGAGAACGTTAAGGCTATTGACATTGAAATGATGTTGTTTTAGGAATTAATATCACATACAATCAAGTCATTTGTCTCATAAGTAATATTTGACACATGATCATAATCAGTCTGCATTCTATCCATAATGGTTTTCGTCCTTCCTCCAATCAGAATTAGTTTGATAATTATTACACATACACAATCATCATGTAGTCCTTTAACCGGAAATTAGTTTAATAATTATCATACAACTATCCATGAATTGTCACACATGTTTCTCATACACAGACCATCCCCCTTCCAATGGGAAAAGGGTGTCCATGTCCGTCGAGCATGGGAAAAAAAGAAAAAGCATCAGTAAATCATAAATGCAGGAAACCAATCAATAAAGGTGGTGCAATATACGATAACGGCAATCAAAGTAGTACATGTTAGTAGATTTGCAATGCCTGTAAATTAAAACAGAGATTTAAACCATTATGTCAAAATATTTTTACCTTAAGTGGAAAAGTATCAAATGCATGATTGGTGGTAAGTATTAATGGCTGTCATTAAAGTGATTAGACAAATATGATATAAGTTACCATGCATGTTGGATTTTTAGGAATGTTGTTAAAATGGGAAATTTTCCTTTAGAAACAAATCCATGGGTGGTAATAGGATATAAAGAATTTGGCAATGTCACGTAGTACTTCAATACCACAGGTAGAGTCACTACTACTAGCAGGCGTCCATAGCCTCGACAAGGTTACTTTTTAACCCTACAAATGAGCTAGAGTCCTCCTTTTGACTTTCAGATGATTCTCCCTTTTCTTGCTATAAAGAGACCACTATGCTGGCATGGTAACCAGATAATCATAGTTCCATTCACCAAGATATAATAAAGTGATCAGGCTGGCTCATGATGAGACCCCCTATCCTTCTGATAGTTAATTATCAAGAAGGTCATTACATTAGTTTGGTGGCCAAAATGGAATGTCACCTGTTACATCCTTATGATCATGGTAGGCTGGCTCATGTTGAGACCCCCTATCCTCTTTAAGAAAATATTTGTTTCATTTTCATATTTTCATATTTTCATATTTTGATGCTTTTATTATAAAAAGAGGGAGGCACATTTACTCCTTAAGAGTCATGGATGGTGTAAGAAGTAAAAAAAAATGCCAATGAAAGTTATACTTTTACCCCCATATCATCATATCAAAGGGGTTTACCCATTTGAAAGTGTGAAAGATAAACCAGCATGGTATTAAAATAATAAATCATTTTATGATGTGTCCAAAGGGAAGATATTCAACTAGTCATTATAGATATGCACCATGTTGGCTTTTGAATAAAGATAGCCATCAAAAGGTTTCATAGGTCATAATGGTATTAACATTACTGTTTTCCTTCATCTTAGGTGCAAATCCAACTAGATGGTTTTTATTCAAAACATAAAAAAGAAAGAAAAAATGGAAAAAAGAATGACCTGTGATGAAAAAACAAAGATAAATCACAGTTATTCATTCTACCGATTTAAACAATAAACAAACAAAAAGCAAAATCGGGGTTATTCAATTGATTGAACAATAATTGTTCAATCGATTGAGCATCATACACTCAAAACATTATGTTCAATTGATTGAACAACAATCATTCAATCAATTGAATAGCAACACAAAAATGCAAAAAGTGTTGTTCAATTGATTGAACGGAAATCATGCAATCGATTGAACAACAACACAAAAAACGCAAAAATTGTTGTTCAATTGATTGAAAAAAAATAAAAAAATAAAAATAAATAAAAATAAATAAATAATAATAATAATAATAAATAAATAAAAATGTAGAAAGTGTTGTTCAATAGTTTGAACAACAATCATTCAATCGATTGAACAACAAAAATGGAAAATCGCAAAAAATGTTGTTCAATTGATTGAACAATGGAATCAGAAAATCGCAAAAAGTGTTGTTGTTGGAAATAATACTGAGAGGGGGGGGGGTGAATCAGTATTAGCAAGTCAAAAATATTTCATTTCCATATTTAGATTCATATATGCTACTTCAGTTTACGAAACTTGCGTGTATACACAACTGTATGTAAGGAAACTAGCATATACCCTGTAAACTTATAATATAGTTAATTCTTCATATGTTTATCTTTAATCTATGCATCAGAACCATATAAATAGTAACCAGGAGCAGTAAAAACATAATAGACAATCACACACATGAACACAAGATATAAGGTGGAAACCCAATGTGGGTGAAAACCACCTGCTGCAATTGTCCCTATCTTCCTTTTAATTAGAAACTTATTTTTACAATTTTGTACTGGTGTAGTCTTATACCATTACGTAGGCTTCTACCTGCAGAAGGCTACAACCTTCTCTCGTTCTCCAGCTTCTCATGGAAGGGAGCTACAACCCCCTATCTCTTGTACTAGCCGATGTCTTTGCTAGTACGTAGGTGCTGGCCTATAGAAGGCTACAACCTTCTCTTTTCTTCTAGGGACCACGTTTCATAAATTTTTAGGCTAGATCCATCAATAACATCAATTAAGCATTAAATCAACCAATTTCCTTTGCACCAACCAAAACTGAATCAAATAATCACTTCTCAAAATGGAGTAACCAGAATACAGTAGTAGTTACCAGAACCCAAGCCAGAACCCAAAACATTGCAATATCAAACAGAAGTAGCTAAAACATATTTTATGAGGTGTACACTACTTCAATGTGTCAAACATGTGTGCATGCGCACTTTTCTCAAGGAGAACCTGTGTATACCCTATTTTGATATGTAGAACCAACATGTATACGCGCCTCTTCTAATTTGAACCTGTTGGCATTATGATACATATGTTTTACTTGATGGAAACCCACTCATATCAGATGATAAATTATAGTGCCGAAAAGTTCACGCACTTTCATGCAGAGAAAAGTTCCTTTTATGCAGAGAAAAGTTCACGCACTTTCATGCAAAGAAAAGCACACGCACATGAGAAATCTTATGGTTGGTTCATGGTATTAGTTCGACAGTTTTTGATCCTATGGTTTTGGTTCGTGGTATTTAGTCCTTGGTATTTGAACCTATGGTTTTGGGCCATGGTATCTCGTCATAAGTGTTGATCCCAAGTATTGGGTCCATGGTATTGAATTGTTATGGTTTTTGGTTCGTAGTATTGTGAAAGGCCTAAGGCTATAAAAGAGGAAGGAGATCATTTGGCAAGGCATCTTCTGAATTATTGAATATTTGATAAGAGCTAGATCTGGAATACTGTGATTGGGTTATGATGCAGATCTGGATCTGAATGAAGAAGGAACCTGAGCGCAAGGAGAAGGATAAGTTCTATTGATGGGTCAAAATATTAAAGCTAGAATATTGGTATCTCTATATGATTTTGATCTGTAATATGTGGCACATGCTTGATCTATAAATCAGATAATCTGGGTTAACTAATATCTGAATTTTTAAAAGAATGAATTTATAGATCTGTACGCAGGTTTCTGAATAGTGAAGTAGCGTACATCTCTTGATTTGTGTTCTAGCTGCTTCTGTTTATTGCTACAATGTTCTAGGTTCAGAAGTGGGGTGTGATTACTGTTATTATGATCTGGGTACAGTTGTCAGAGAAGTGTTTATTTTGATTCAGTTTTGATTGGTGAAGAGGTGATTGGTTGATCTAGAAATTCTTGATGTTTGATTGATGTTATTTGTGGATCTAGTTTGAAAATTTATGAAACGTGGTCCCTGGAAGGAAGAGAAGGTTGTAGTCTTCTGCAGGTAGCAGCCTGCGTACTAGTATCTCAACTAGTACAAAAACTAAGGGGGTTGTAGCTCCCTTCCAGGAGAAGCTGGAAAACGAGAGAGGGTTGTAACTCTCTGCAAGTAGTAGCCTGCATACTCGTAAAGGACTGCACCAATATATAATCATTGTAAAAAGAAGTTTTAATTCAAAAGATAGAGACATATTGCAGCAGGTGGTTTTCAACCACATTGGGTTTCCACCTTATATCTTGTGTTCTTGTGTGTGATTGTCTTCTGCTCTATTTTTCTATTCCTGGTTACTGTTTATATGATCCTGATGCACAGA
>APFE031275262.1:60000-90311 GCA_000404065.3 Pinus taeda | reverse complement strand
CTCAAACCAAGTATCTCAAGCAGATCTTGAAGAAGTATGGCATGGAATATTCGAAACCAGTATGCACTCCTATGGTCATAGGATGCAGCCTCAGTGCAAATGATGAATCAGCAGCAGTGCATCAACCAACCTATAGGTCCATGATTGGAAATCTGCTCTATTTAACAGGTACCCGACCAGACATCATGCATGCAGTAGGAATGGTTGGAAGATTTCAGGCAAATCCTAAGGAAACTCATCTTCAGGCAGTAAAGAGAATCTTCAAGTATCTTCAAGGAACTCAAAACTATGGCCTATGGTATCCTAGAGATGCGGATCTCACTCTTCATGCTTATACATATGCAGATTGGGCTGGAAGAATGGATGACAGAAAAAGCACTAGTGGTGGTGCATTCTTTATGGGTTCTAGATTAGTATCTTGGTTCAACAAGAAACAGATTTCTATTGCATTATCTACAGCTGAAGCAAAATATGTGGCTGTTGCATCCTGTTGCACTCAACTCCTTTGGATGATGCAAACCTTGCAGGATTTTCAAATCACTTGTACACCACCTATCTCCATCTTATGTGATAATACAAGTGCAATCAACATTTCAAAGAACCCAGTCATGCATTCAAAGACCAAGCACATACCGATCAAGTATCATTTTCTCCGGGAACAAGTGCTGGAACAAAAGGTCAAATTGGAATATGTTCCCTCCAAGGAACAAGTTGCTGATATTTTCACCAAACCATTGCCCAGGGAGACATTTGAATAGCTCAGACAGAAGTTGGGGGTTGTTTATGCATCATCCTACTGTTGAATCTTGTATGTTGTATTCAGGTGGATACACATACATTTTCTGGTCTATGTGGGTCGAGTGGGTCTATCAGATATCATCTGGCTCAGGTTCAGGGGGACCATATATTCTTTTAATGATGCATTGTTGGAATTATCTTAGAAGTCCTTGGTTTGATTTCTCAAGAGTTTTCTGGTGGAGTAGATCAATGTGTGCTGGTTTGAAGGTTGATTCTGCTGATAGTTGTTCTTGTCTCTATGTCATGTACTTCCTTTCATATCAAGTTCATGTAACGGCCTATTTTGGTTTCCCCACTATGCCTAGGATGAATGAGTTTTGTCTATCTTGTGTATTCCCACTTGGATGGGAGATGGATGTATGTATGAGTCTTGATGATAGGAAGGTTACTTATAATGTATAGAGTCATGTTCTTTCTTGTAGAACATCTTTTTGCAGACAACATTTCAGCACAGAGCATATACAAAGGGGGAGCTCATTCACAGTTTTCAGCAGGTACTCAGGGGGAGTATGGTAGTCCACCCCTTTGCCCTTGATGTCAAAGGGGGAGAGTGATTGGTTGTTGTTGCCATCAAGTCCAAAGGAGGATAATGTTGGCATTATGATACATATGTTGTACTTGATGGCAACCCACTCATCTCAGATGATAAATTATAGTGCAGAAAAGTTCACGCACTTTCATGCAGAGAAAAGTTCACGCACTTTCATGCAGAGAAAATATCATGCTCTTTCATGGAGAGAACATTTCATGCACTTTCATGCAGAGAAAAGTTCCTTTCATGTAGAGAAAAGTTCATGCACTTTCATGCAGAGAAAAGTTCACGCACTTTCATGCAGAGAAAAGTGCACGCACATGGGAAATCTTATGGTTGGTTCATGGTATTAGTCCGACAGTTTTTGATCCTATGGTTTTGGTCTGTGGTATTTAGTCCTTGGTATTCGAACCTATGGTTTTGGGCCATGGTATCTCGTCATAAGTGTTGATCCCAAGTATTGGGTCCATGGTATTGAATTGTTATGGTTTTTGGTCTGTGGTATTGTGAAGGGCCTAAGGCTATAAAACAGGAAGGAGATAATTTGGCAAGGCATCTTCTGAATTATTGAATATCTGATAAAGTGCTAGATCTGGAATACTGTGATTGGGTTATGATGCAGATCTGGATCTGAATGAAGAAGGAACCTGAGCGCAAGGAGAAGGATAAGTTCTATTGATGGGTCAAAATATTAAGGCTAGAATAATGGTACCTCTATATAATTTTGATCTGTGATATGTGGCGCATGCTTGATCTATAAATATGATAATCTGGGTTAACTAATATCTGAATGTTTGAAAGAATGAATTTATAGATCTATACGCAGGTTTTTGAATAGTGAAGTAGCGTACATCTCTTGATTTTTGTTTTAGCTGCTTTTGTTTATTGCTACAGTGTTCTGGGCTAAGAAGTGGAGTGTGATTACTGTTATTATGATCTGGGTACAGTCGTCAGAGAAGTGTTTATTTTGATTCAATTTTGATTGGTGAAAAGGTGATTGGTTGATGCAGAAATTCTTGATGTTTGATTGATGTTATTTGTCGATCCAGTCTAAAAATTTATGAAACATGGTCCCTGGAAGGAAGAGAAGGTTGTAGTCTTCTGCAAGTAGTAGCCTGCGTACTTGTATCTCAACTAGTAGAAGAACTAAGGGGGTTGTAGCTTCCTTCCAGGAGAAGTTGGAAAATAAGAGAGGGTTGTAGATCTCTGCAGGTAGCAGCCTGCGTACTGGTAAAGGACTGCACCAGTACAAAATCATTGTAAAAAGAAGTTTCTAATTGAAAAGATAGAGACATATTACAACAGGTGGTTTTCACCCACATTGGGTTTCCACCTTATATCTTGTGTTCTTGTGTGTGATTGTCTTCTGCTCTATTTTTCTGTTCCTGGTTACTATTTATATGATCCTGATGCACAGATTAATGTTCAACATCTGTAGAATATTTTAAATTATAAGTCTGTATGGTATACATGGGTTTCCTTATCTGTAGTTGCATATATATGAGGTTTTCTCTAACTAAAGTAGCGTATATGTTCTAGGCTTGAAAAAGAAAATAATTGACCAGATAATACTGATTCACCCCCCTTCTCAGTATTATTTCCAACTGAACCTGCGTACAGATCTGTAAATAATGATTTAAACTTTACAACAATTCTAGACATCAGTTACACCCAGATCATCATATTTACAGATTACAACATGCGCCAGTTATTCAGATAAAAGATCAAAACCACTCAAAGATACTTCTCTTCAAGCCTTAATATCTTGACCCATCAATAGAACTTATCCTTCATCAAGCACTCAGGTTCATCCTTGATTCAGATCCAGCTATGCACCATAACCCAATAACCTGAATTCTAGATCTAGCTCTCATTGGATATTCAATTCATGAGTGCTTTTACCTAATGATCTTCTCCTTCTTTTATAATCTTAGGCCTTACTCAATACCATGGTCCAAAACCACTTCGAATCAATACCTTGGACCAAATACCTGGGGTCAACACTTCAGATAAGATACCTTTGACCAATACCATGGACCAAATACCATGGACCAAAACTAAGTTTTCCAACATGTACGCCCCTTTCCTTCAGTGGAAGTGCATGTGTACACTATACGCGCCTTTTGGCCTGTGAACCTGGGTGTACACATGGCTTGGTCAATGGGGAACCTACATCTACCTCTCTTTCTTCATTCTGTGAGCCTGAACTGTGATCTATCATCTGTGTGAGTTGCCATCAAGGACAACACATGTGTGGTAGTGCTAAATCTGTATCATAATTCCAACAGTTGTTCAATTGATTGAACAAAAATTGTTCAGTATATTGAAAAACAAAAGCGTAAAACTCAAAAAGTGTTGTTCAATTGATTGAACAGTAATTGTTCAATTTATTGAACAACAAATGTACAAAATGTGTTGTTCAATTGACTGAACAACAATTGTTCAATGGATTGAACAACAAACATGAAAAAGGTGTTGTTCAATTGAATGAACATCAATCGTTCAATCGATTGAACAACAAACATTCAAAAAGTGTTGTTCAATTGATTGAACAACAATTGTTCAATTGATTGAAAATCACCTACGAAACACACCTAAAGACAAGAAAAATCCTTGTATTTACATGGTTATGCCTAACTAGATTGCAATCAACTTTAAAGGAATATATACATTATTTACAATCAAATAAAAATGCAATTTCACAAGAGCAAAGCTTCTAGGTCATTACTTCCTGCAGCTAAAATTTGCATGGTGGGGTCCTCACATACCTATTGGCGGAAAGACTCCTTGGTGAGTGGTTTGTGATAAATACATACCTGATGCCCATTCACCTTGAAAGAATGGCCAGACCTGTCAGTGATAATCAAAGTGAGAGTACCATTTTTATGTACTTCTTGAATTTCATAAGGGCCGAGCCACCTTGTTTGTAACTTGCTTGGAAAGTCTTAGAATCTAGAGTCATAGAGGAGTGCCCAATCTCCTTTTTGAAACATCTTTTTTTTTATAAGACAATCATGCCACTTTTCCCTTTGTTGCTGAATAATTGTAGTATGTTGCAGGGCAAGCAATCGAGCCTCGTCCAATTCACTTATTTGTTGAATTCACTTGGTTTTGGCTTCTTTTAGATCCAGTCCCACTTCTTGAGCTGTTCAACAAGTCTTTATTTCAAATTCGATATGAAAAATAGGTTCTTTGCCAAACACTAGTTGGTATGGAGAATATCCAGTAGTATTTCGCTAAGTGGTGCGATAGGCCCAGAAGGCCTCTGGAATTTTAGCAGCATAGTCTCATCGATGTGTTGAGACTGTCTTGGTTAGAATTTCTTTGATGACCTTATTGGTGCTTTCAACCTGCTTGTTCGCATGTGGGTGATACGGGAAAGTGATTCTATGTGTAATGTGGTGGTTTCTGAGAGGGGTTGTAATCTTATGTCCTACAAATTTCCCTCCCCCATCTATTATCACTTCTCGAGGTAAACCATACCTCATGAATAGCCCAAAAAGGAAATTAATTACAAATTCTTCTGTAGCTGTTGGAAAATCTATTGTTTTTACCCACTTCGTCACATAATCTGTGGCAACCAGTATGTAGGCCTTTTGGTTTGATGGTGGATGAGATGGGCCAACAAAATCCAGTGCCCACTGTTCAAAGGGTTCTATCACCAATTGGGGCTACAGTGGCATTTCATCGGATTGAGCAGGTCAGCCCATCCTTTGGCAGCTATCACAAGTCTGGGCATATTTCTCATCATCTTTAAAAATAGTGGGCTAATAATAGCCCATTTGTAGTACCTTATTCCCCGTCCTATGATATATGAAGTGTCCTCCACAGGGATCATCATGGCAAGCCTATAGGATGTCGTATATCTCATCCTCACAAATGCATCTGTGCATACACATATCAAACCCTGTGTGAAAAAGGCATCCGCCAATCCATGAAAACTGAGTGCTACACTGGACAATTTGTTTTCTTTCCTTTGTTGTCAAGTGTTTGGGAAACTTCCCCACTGCTAGATAGTTGGCTACATATACATACCATGGCGTTTTGGCTTCTACAACAAACAAATGTTCATATGGAAATTGGTCGTCCACTACCAATAGATCATTTACCTTTGGAACTCGGGACAAAAAATCAGCGACTGGGTTTTCCTTCCCTGGACGATCCTTGATGGGGATATTAGACTCTTGCAAAAGAAATAACCAACGAGTCACTCGACCATTTGTAATAGGTTTTTTGGCTAATTACCTAATAGCAAAATGATCAGTATACATAAAACTTGATAGCCAGTTATATAATATCTAAATTTGTTTATGGCATAGATGACAACTAAGAATTCTTTCTCTATTACTGTATAATTAAGTTGAGTAGTAGTAAGATTTCTGTAGATATAATAAATAGCATAATGTTTTCAATCCTCCTCCTGGCTGAGGACAATGCCTATTGCTACATCTAATGCGTTCATGGATATGTGAAAAGGAAGTTCCTAGTTTGGTCCACGTAATACTGGTGCCATCGAAACTAGTTTCTTTAAATCTCTAAAAGTTGTGTCGCATTTATCAGACCATTTAAAATCAACGTTTCCAGTTAAAGCATATAAAGGTGCAACAATTTTTGAAAAGTTTTTGATAAGCCCGCGATAATAGCCTACATATCCTAGGAAGCTATGTACCTCCGTCCAAGTACAGGATGTAGGAAGTGAAAGAATTACATGTATTTTTGTTGGATCTACCTGTATCCCTGTTGCAGAAATATAATGTCCCAAGATTATGCCTTCGGTCATCATCATGTGACACTTGACATTGCTTAGACACAGCCTGATAGCAACGCATCATTCTAAAACCTTTTCTAATGTTTGTAGGGCTTGATTAAAGTCATCCCCATATGAGGTAATATCATCCATGTAAACTTCAAGTCCTTCATTTATCAGATCGGCAAAAACGTTGAGTATAGGTCATTGAAATGTAGCTAGGGCATTGCATAAGCCAAATGGTAACACTCTGTAAGTGAATGTACCCTAGGGACAAGTAAAGGATTTTTTTCCTTGGTCTTCAAGGTCGATTTGAATCTGATTGTAGCCATTGAAGTTTTTTAGCAAGGAAAATAACTACTTCCCTACCAAAGTATCAAGGACTTGACCAATGAATGGAAGAGGGAAGTGATTTTTCTATGTTGCCTTGTTCAATTCTCGATAATCCACATAGATATGTCACTTCTTGTTTTTCTTGGGGACAGCTACCAATGGAGAGACCCATTTGCTATCCTAAATGGGATAAATTAAATTCACGTCTAGCAACTTCTATAATTCTTCTTTTACAATGTCCATGAGGTGCAGATTCAATCTCCGCTAAGGCTGCCGGATAGGGCAAGCATCCTTTTCGGTGTAGATGTGATGTGTACACAACTGTGGGTCTATACCCTTCATATCAAGATAATCCCAGGCTAAAGTCCCTTTATATTTTTGTAGGACCTGAATGAGCTTTTGTTGTTGATCAATGTCCAAGCTATCATTAATGTTTAAAACTTTGCCTAGTTCAATTTCAACAGGCTTGTTGTTATGAACAAAATTTGTCTGGATATGGTGATCATCAGTATCTTTCAAAGGGTCTTCCAAGGCTTCATTATCAAGAATTGATTTTAACATTTGACATTTCACATTGTTCACATTAGTTGGCTGATTGATAAAATTATTGATAACATCATCTTCAGTCTGATCCTTGAATTCAAGTTCCTCTGCTACTGTAAGTGGTGAACAAATTTTTTCTTGTAGGTATGTGGGTGGTTGTTTACATATTTTTACAATGGTAAGACTTGGTTTGGTAGGAGGATATAAAACAAGATGTTTACAACATCCCCTTTTGTAATAGTCATGCTACCCTCTTAGAAGCCTATGTAAGCATTGGCTGTTTCCAACCAAGGTCGACCCAGAATCAAAGGGTGCCCATCCAATTGAATCTTTGGCTTTATAACAAGAAAATGTACTGGATACTCCCTTGAATCAATAGAAACCATAATATCCTATAAATTTCCCTCTAGCCTCAACACCAAATGATCAACAAGTACTAACAGGGTGGTGGTTGGTTCCAGAGTTGTAATACCGAGTGTTTGACAGGTTTCTATTGTTAAGATGTTAATGGTTGCACCTATATCAACTAGTGTATTTGGAAAGGAGTGGCCATATATTTGAACTGTAATAATGGGATTCCTAGGATCTTCATATTTTACTCAAGTTTCCCCTCCCAAGAGTAGATCATATAAGGTCCCTACAACATGAATGGTGGGTGGAGTTTTTATTTTCCTCATAGGATTCTTTACACATAGCTCTTTAATTGTTTTAGCATAAATAGGAATATCTTGGATGGCCTAAAGGAGAGGAATATTGATAAAAAGATTTTTTAGTTCCCCTACAAGATCAAAATCTGGATAAACAATTGGCTTGGGTATTGTTAGCCTTTCAGGAACCAGGGAGAAGTGACTATGAGATTCTCAGGATATTTATGTTGATATGTATATTCTCCTTGTTTTATTTCGGTGTCAATTATAGTTGATGGCATATGTACAGGTGGGCTTCCCAATTCAATTTATGGTTGATCTCTATTTTCCCCAGGGGTAATGATATGTCCTAACCTCAATATAAGTTCATTACATTCTTTTTGTTCAATCTGATAGTTTGCGCTTTCAACAATTTGCACCAGCTGAACTGGTCTGTTATTGGGATTCGTATTCGGTTGAGCTAGCAATTGAGGACGGAAAAGAGGCTGAGGATTTTGTTGTAATGGATATGGGGTTGATAATGCAGGTTGAGGTTGAGGACCTGTTCCCATAGGTGTATTGGATATCCCCAAAGGTCGCTGCCAATTTGGAGACCAGTTTGGGTTTTGAGAAGTAGAGGCAGGCCACTGGGATGGATATGGATTACCTTGCCAAACAGGAGAAAAAGGAGAATCTGGTAAACCATTACCCAGAAAGGATTGAGTTGGCCAGGGTGTCATAGGGAATGGTTGGGATTTCCAATTCAAGTAAGATGTTGACCTTACCATGCTGCCCCAAGGTTCTGTTGTTGATTAAATGGTGAAGAAGGAAAGAATTGGGATTTGTCTTGTAGGTTTGGCTTGCCACTAACGACGTTGGTTCATTAAATATATTGACTCTACCTCTTCTTCTACTTCCTTGAAAACTTATTTTGACCCTGGAAGTGATGGACATTGCTAAGTGGCGTGGTCCTTGGTGCAGATAGTGCATGTCTGAACCATGTCCAATGGACACTCCCGCTGGTTGTGCTTCTTCTGGCAGCATTGGCAGAAAACGACCAAGTTTTGTTCTGCTAAGGCTTGTTTTCGTTTAGCCTGTAGGATGTCCAGTTATGTTGTGAAGCTACCCAGAATGTCTATCTTGAAATCTTCCAGGAGATTACCGATTTCCATTCGTGTTACGCCTCCATTGTGTGGTTTTCTTCCTTTTGACATAGGACCTCGACTTCCTACTCCTGTGCATGTGCTTCCTTGTGAACACCTAACACACAAGTGAAATATTTCATCATAATATGCTCGAGAAATATCTCCTTTCCCCATTAAATTTAGAGTTTCTATCCATTCTTCTTTCATTCCCTTAGATAAGATAGCTCTTAGGACTTATTTTGGTAAGGTGGTGTGAGGATATCTATGTAAATTATAGTGAGACCATTGGACATATTCTTCTATAGTTTCATTATCCTTTGCAACCATCTTAAAGATTTCATCTTTTAATTCCCTAGTCTTGCAAAAGTCTTGGTATCTTGTGAGGAAGGAAGTTTTCATGTCATCCCAAGAGTTAATAGTACCTTTGCCCAACCCCATGAACCATCTCAAGGCTGCTCCTTTCAGAGTAGAAGGGAACAATTTTAGTTTTCGAGGGTCATTGGTATAGTAATATCCTTTGCAGAGGACATCAAACTCAAATAGGAAGCATTGGGATCCTCCGTGATCATCCCATGAAAAGTTGGGATGCTCTGCAATGGAATAGCTTTCATAGGGGCATTGGCCACTTGGTCGACTATGAGGTATTCCAATGTCGAGGTTTGACCTTGTGATGGCTAATTTTCCATTTGGTCGAAACTGTCCCAATATCCTTAAGGAATTTCAAGGGGTGCTATTTGAGTAAGTAGAGGATTAACAATTCGATTTGGTTTTGCAGCACTGCCTAGGTCTGGGATAATAGGAGATCCTTGTTCAGAAAGTTGAGGTCCTGCCTTAGCAATTCCACTAGTTTCTCCCTCTCCTTCTCTTAAGTTACACGGTTTTCCCTCTTGTAGAGGATCAGAATTTAAATATGCTATGACTTGAAGACTCTGTTCAGATCCTCCAATTTGGTTTTGAATCTCAGCGTAGGCTGCAGATGGTGAGCCTGCTACCTGAGGAATTACAATAGGATTTTTTCCAATGACAGTCCAGAATCCTATTGATGTCTGAGACTCAGCTTTTCTTACGATTTCATCTATAAATGTTGTTCTCTCAAAGTTTACCGATCCCTTGGGTTTTTTGGATTCAAGCGGGGGGTTCTAATATTTTTCTATCTTTCTATTCCTAGTCATTCATAAAAAACTATTTATGTTTAACCTCTATGCTTTTGCTAAAAAGCGGGTTGATGAGAAAGAACTTTACTTGTTGGTCACATAGGTTCTTACCTCTCGTTTTTAAAACCCAATTCTCTTACAACAAGATAAAATGAAATCACTTTGAAACATTCTCCCCGGCAACGACACCAAAACATTAGTGCACTAAGATGTCCTATTACAAACAATCTCAATACCTACATTCATTATCAACCCAGGGCAAGTCTTTTTATTTCAAGAGTGTCGAAGCTATATATACAATGAATTTAGAGGTCAATCTATTCTGGAATCATTGCAATGAATAATGACTATCTCTTTAAATTCAATTTAAACAACTATGAAAGGAATTCATATCACACCTTGCAATTCTACTTAATCTATTCTGAAAGCAAATGAATCTGAATACAAATAGAAAGAATCACACTTGGAAATCTTAACTGGAATTGAAACTAACTTATTTAACATGACAAAGAGCTATGATAATTGAACATCAAATGACCATATAAGAATCTTACAGAAAGAAATCAATTCTAGCTTTGAAATCTATGATAACATTACTTAGAATGAACAACAATCTGAAATGAACATAACCAATTCGAGAAAGAGCATCATGCATATAACATAACCATCTCAATAAAGAGAATCACACATATGTAATCACATGGGTAAGCCTTCAATCTTGAATAAACAACAAATGTAAATTAGAATCATCAATTCTCATGGTAATCAGAATGATATTAACATAACACTATGAAATAGTAAAGAATAATCATAAATGATTATAACATAGGTGAAGCAGTAGATCTTCTCTTGACTGGGACCAAAGCCTCCAGTAGTCCCCACTATTAGATACTTAGAACATGACTTTGAATTAAACGTATTCTTCTTCATTAAAATAAGTAACAGAGTTACAACATAACCAAAATGAAAGTATTATATGTCCAAAAGAATAGTTACAATATGTGAATTTCTAAACTAGTTGTTCAGTTTTCCTTTCCACCTTATATATAACATTTATAAAAGTAAATAGATAAAAGTGAATCCTTGGGATTAGGGGATCCTGAGGATTTCACAATACTCAATCAGATTCCATCATAAAATAGCTTTGGTATGCCTGATATTCCGCTGTCCTGCTTGCCCCAGACACTGTCTTTTTCCTTTACTAGTTGTTGTTGTTCTGTCGATTGAACAACCATCGTCCAATTCGCGTCTCTGCACATAAATATAGTAAAATTTAGTTTTCTACGCCCAAATTTATATAATGTGCTAATAATTGCTTTTACCCAACTTCAACTGTTGTTTCCTCTATTTTGTTCAATAAAACGAAGATAAACATATGAAGGCAAATGCTAAATTAGTCTATTTACGAGGAGAAAACATACCTTTTTACCGTCCCAACAATTAGCTGCAATCTCATGTGTCAAACAAAATCATGACGAAAGAAGAAATTATTCAAAAGACCAAAAACAACAAGTGACTGCGAAACACCTTCCACCACACCTTTAGAAATAGGGAAATTAGTCTCCAAGTGTTGGAAAATCAAAGATATTATATTATGGTTTTATTATCCTTTCTTGATAATTACTTGTGAGTCTTTTGGCTTCTTTCACTTATTTATTATCTTATTTTTCATCCATCAACTATACATACATGAATATCAAAAAACAAGAGACACAAGATATAGACAACTACTAGGGAAAAACCCCCTTCGAGGGAAAAACCAAATCAAGATAATTCTTCCTTTCAACTGTATTCTTTGAAACTCTTCACACTAGACCAAGATCATACTTTCCCTCCATCTATTGTCAACCTACAAGTTCATCAATCCCTTATGACAACTTTGACTAGGCAACAATTTCCAACAACATTCAGCTTTCGGCAGTAGCAAAACCCTAGGAGACTTCAATCTCCCAAACTAGACCACAAAACAGAGAGAGAGACACCAAAAGCTCAATTTTATTCTTCTCTAGAGACTCCCCCAAACTCATATTCATTTTCTTCTTCTGGTAGTAGACTTTGCACTTCTGAGCACTTCTAGAGATACCAAATTGTTTGAGAGAGTGAGTGCTCCAAATGACTTCGACCTCCTTAAATATATAGGCTTCTTGTGGGTCAAATGGGGGTCCTTAGGTTGAATTGATCTTCCTTAGGCCAACATGATGTAGAGGACACATAATTCTTATTTGACTTGATCCAAAACCTTTTTACATGATCTAAAAGCCCAAGAAGGGTCTCTTCGAATGTACAATGACTCTATAAACTTAATATTAATCCTAGGAGTCCACAATGAGGAATTTGACTAATATAATGAGGACCCAAGCATGAAACCC
Organism: Pinus taeda; assembly: GCA_000404065.3. Classification (NCBI taxonomy): domain Eukaryota; kingdom Viridiplantae; phylum Streptophyta; class Pinopsida; order Pinales; family Pinaceae; genus Pinus; species Pinus taeda. Next base: position 78,064 of record APFE031275262.1, on the reverse strand, counting down.
ATGCTTTAATAAGTCATTATTACAATAATAAAATTTATTTTCTTTATTCTTTTGACAAGTACATTACATAATGACTCAAGTACATTATTGAAGATGAAACATAGTTACTTTTTCCAAAATTCCTTCTTAACTAGGGAGTTATTCATAATGTATAAATACAATGGGATATCTCAAACTATATGAAAACATGAAGAACCTTTAGGCACCACAATTCCATGGACTAGATTCCTAACCAGACAAATCCATCCAACCAGCCATTGAATAATTTAGGCACTGCAATTCCATGGACTAGATTCATGACCAGGGCAATTTATCCAACCAATCATTCAACAATTTAGGCATCGCAATGCCATGGACTAGATTCCTGATCAGGGCAATTTATCCAAGTGGGACTAAGGTGGACTCAAGATTTCAGCCCGTCTTGGTACCATCAGGCTTACTTACTAACCACCAACCCAAACATACAGGTGTGTATCCAAAACCAAGCTCAATACACAACATCACCTTTCCAATTCCAGGATTCCTAACATCAACATAGATTCCCGACCTGATGTCTCCCCAAGCAATGATTCACTCACAAAGCCTCAACAAATATCTTTCATTTATATATCATAAATACAATCACCAAAATCTACCAAACCCAACAAGTTCCTTAGATATTCAAACTTCTTATTAGGAAGAGCCTTTGTCAGTATGTCTACAATTTGTTCGTCTGTCGGAACATATTCTAACTTCATGATCCCATCCTGCACCAAGTTACTAATAAAGTGTAACTTATTATTGATATGTTTCATCCTCAAATGAAACGCAAGATATCCAGACATATTGATACAACTTTGATTATCACAATTAATCATAGTAGCACCCAAAGACTTTTCGAACAAGTCTTTCAGAAGCTTCCTTAACCAAACCACCTCTTTTCCTACTTCACACGTAGCCACATATTCTACCTCGACACTACTCAATGCAATTAGATATTGCTTCCTACTCATCCATGAGATCATAACTTATCCCAGACTAAAGCATCCTTTGGTAGTGCTCCTTCCATCGGTTTCACTGCCAACCCAATCAAAGTTTGTGAAGCCAATTAGGTTGACTTTCTTACTATCATACTTTAGGTAGTGACATATAGTACCATGAAGATACCTGAATATATGTTTGGCATCTATCCAGTGATCATGATGAGGCTCCAACTAAATCTGACTAAGAATTCTTACTACAAAACATATATATGGCCTAGTATTTACCAAATACATAAGGGAACCCACCAACTGATGATATGAGGTAGGATCCATGAGACTCGAGTTAGAGATCCTAAAATTCTTGAGGTTGGTGATCATAGGAGTAATCATCGGCTTCAATTCCATCAACCCAAATTTTTATAATAACTTGACAATGTAATTTCCTTGCCCCAAATATATCTCCCCAGGTCTCTGCCATACTTCTAGACCTAGGTAGTAATGCATTAGTCCTAGATCCTTCATCTCAAATTCAGCTTCCAACATTTTCTCACATTCTTGAATTCTTCATTCTACACCACTGATGAATAGATCACCCACATATAATAGAATAATGACTGGATCATTATTCATGACCTTGATATATTGATTTGGATCAACATTACTCTTCACGAACCCAATCCTGAGAAGGTATGAATAGATCATCCACATATAGTAGAATAACGACTGACTCATTATTCACAACCTTGATATATATTTGGATCAATAATACTCTTCATTAACCCATTCCTGAGAAGACATGCATCCATTCTTGCATACCATGCCCTTAGTGCTTGCTTCAAGCCATATATAGCCTTCTTGAGTCTAAAAACATGAGAGTCCCTACTATTTACTTCAAATCCTTCAGGTTGTTTGATGTACACTTCTTCATCAATGGTCCCATTTTGAAATGTGGTCTTAACATCCATTTGATGGATATTCCACCCCATTGTAGCAGCTAATGAAACCAATGATCTAATGGTAGTGTACCTTGCACTAGGTGAAAATGTTTCTTCATAGTCAATTCCTTCCTTTTGAGAGAACCCCCTTGCAACGAACCTTTTTTGTACTTGTCTATACTTCCATCAACAACATGTTTGATCTTATAGATCCACTTTGATGTGAAAAATTATTTGTCATTAGGTCTAGGAATGATTTTTCAAACCCCATTATTCATGATGGATTGATATTATTCCTACATAGCTTTCTTCCAAACCTCTTCATGCTCAACTTCCTGGAATGTAGATGGCTCGACTTCAATCAACGTTGTCAGATATGCAACATAACTAGAATACCTTTTCGATTTCTTACTTTCCCTGGAGGACCCTTTCGTAGATTCATGTCCTTCAGCATATTCTAATGTAGCTCTCAACCAATATGGCCTCTTCCTTGTGGTTGGTATAACCACCGATTGAATATGCTTACTTGGTCCTTCTTCTTCATTATCTATAGTAGAGTTCTCATGAACTTCATCTTCTTCAAATATGGGAACTTCTTTGCCAATAGAATCAATAGGAATATCCTTTGATTTCTTGTAAGCTTGATTCTCATCAAATATGACATCCCTACTTACTTCAATGTATATTCCATCCTTTATGTAGATTCTATATGATTTTGATGAAATACTATAACCAACAAATATTCCCTTGATGCTTGTTGAGTCCAACTTCTTTCGCTTGTCTTTCGAAACATGGACATATGCTAAACTTCCAAATATGCATAAATTATCCACACTCAACTTCTTTATTGTGACCACTTTTTGGGTGTAGTATTATCAAGACTCTTATGACGACTTCTATTTTGAATGTATATGATAGTCATCACCTCTTCTCCCCGTAATAAATTCAATAGATCTTGATTAGGGAGCATAGTTCTAATGAATTCTTCAATTAACCTATTCTTTCTTTCGACCAATCCACTTTTTTCTGGCTACTAGGGAACAGTAAGCTCCCTCTTAATACTTGCATCCTTACAATATGCAATTAACCCTTTATAGGTGTATTCCTCACCATTGTCAAACCTTAGAGTCTTTATCTCATTTTTGGTTAGGGTTTCCACCTCAGCCCTAAACTTCTTGAACTTATCAAATACTTCATCTTTAGTTTTGAGTAGGTAGAGCCATGTATTCCTTGAATGGTCATAAATGAATGTTTCATAGTAGAGATGACATCTAAGTGTCTTATCAGACATGGGCCCGCATACATTAGAATGGAAAAGATCTAATATTTCTTTAGATCTAGATTCACTATGATGAAAAGGATTTCTAGTATGCTTCCCCAAAGAACATCCCTTGCACACATCTTCATGGTATAACCTCATATCAAGAATACCATGAACCAATTTGCTAAGAGTAGGGATGACCCTATAATGAAGATGGCCAGACCTTCAATGACATAGTTCAATGGGACTTATTTCCATATGAACCAAATCTTGAGGAGATGGAGTGATATCCTGGTAAAGACTTCCTTCATGAACTCCAATAACCCTAGCTTTGTCTATACTAGAGTTCTTTCCCCAAACCAATAATTTTACATCAACAAAAGCAATTCTTTCCCCTTTATCTTCTAAACAAGAAATAGAAAGTAAATTATTTTTCAAACTTGGAACATAGAGAATGTTGTTGAGATGTAGCTTCAATCCATTGTCCAACTTTAATGATGTAGATCTCAAGCCTCTAACAACATAGCTTTTGTTGTCACCCAATATCATTGCATGAGAGGATGACTCCTTTGATAGTGTGTGTAGTTATCCTATTTCACTTTTCATGTGTCTCAATGATCCACTATCAATGATCCATGCATTGTCATCAATAAGAGATCCTATAAGGGAAACCAAGAATCTGTGACTCTTGACTTTGTTGAATAGGTAGTAGATGATATTCTTGATCCATCTTCTAGCAAAGTTGAAACCCAATATTATGTATTTAACCATAGAGGGAGAATCTGTGCCAAAAAAGTGATCTTTGACTTCTCTTTACCTTAGGTCTGATATAATGTTAGAAAATCAAAGATATTATATTAAGGTTTGATTCTCCTTTCTTGATAATTACTTGTGAGTGTGTTAGCTTATTTTACTTATTTATTATCTTATCTTTCATCAAGAAATTCTACATACATGAAGATAAAAAACAAGAGACACAAGATATGGCACATGCCAGGGAAAACCCCCCAATTGAGGGGAAAACGCAATCAAGATAATTCTTCCTTTCAATAGTATTCTTTGAGACTCTTCACCCTAGACCAAGACTAGACTTTCCCTCCACACCATGTCAGCCTCGAAGATCTTCGACCCCTTCTAGCAAATTCGACTAGGCATCAATTTCCAACAACATTCAACTTCTGATAGCAGCAAAACCCTAGGAGACTTTGATCTCCCAAATCAGACCATGAAACATAGAGAGAGAGACAACAAAAGATTGATTTTCTTCCTCTAGAGAATCCCCAAAACTCACACTCCTTTTCTCCTTCCAGCAGTAGACTTCGCACTTCCTAGCTCTTCTAGAGATGTCAAATTACTTGAGAGAGTGAGTGATCCAAATGACTTCGACCTCCTTCAAGATATAGGATTCTTGTGCATCAAATGGGGGTCCTTACGCAAACTTGATCTTCCTTAGGCCGACATGATGTGGAGGATACATAATTCATATTTGACTTGATACAAAACCTTTTTACATGATCCAAAAGCCCAAGAAGGGTCTCTTCAAATGTACAATGACTCTATAAACTCAATATTAATCCTATGAGTCCACAATGGGGGCTTTGACTAATATAATGATGACCCAAGCATTAAACCCATGCTTTACTAAGTCATTGTTACAATAATAAAAATTCTTTTCTTTATTCCTTTTAAAAGTAGATTACACAATGAGTCAAGTACATTATTGAAGACCTAACACAGTTACTTTTTCCAACACCAAGAAGAAAGAACACTAAGCTTACTACACTGCCAACATACATGACAAGGATATTACACCCTAAAACCCTTAAGCTTAAAGGGACCATAAGAGGCAAAATGTCAATATACTTGTAGATTCTAGTAGTACTCACAATTGTATAAACATTGATCTTGCTAAGCAACTTGATCTTTTTGTATGCTCAATCAAGGACTTAACCATGGCTGTCACCGCTAGGCAAAAGTTCAAAGAGATATGACAATGTCATAAGGTTTCAATCCAAATACAAGAACTAGAGCTACAAACAAATTTATTCCATATCACACTGTTCAACTAGAGAAAAACCTTCTTGTTATGATTTGAGAACAAATCATCTCTAAAGGGGGTGGCAATGTTATGAATAGAATATTCTTCAAAAATGTTAATTAAATAATAATATTAATAATAAATTAAATATTGAAATTAATTAATAATCATTAATTATGAAGGGAAAGGGTCAAAATTCATGACCATTCACCTTCATGGCCAGTTAATGCCTATATAAGCACACCACCACAAAGGATTGAAATCACCATTCAATTTTTTTTATCAATAATACAATTAGTTACTTACACTTCTTACACAGTCTACATACAATTACATTTGCATACTGGCATATTTTGCTATAACACATATCAATTCGATTCCTCTTCTAAATTATTTGGCCTTCAAAGATAGATTTAAAAACCCTTTTTCTCTTAGAGAAGTGATCTATTAGCTACCTTATTCTATTGATCTAAGCGCTGATACCATGTTGAGAATTACATTTGGGGCAACATTAGGGAAATTTTATTTTGATTTCTCTTACTTGACATTTACCTATTATTTTATATCTTTTTTCTTTTGATTATATTATTATTCTTTATCATCAAATAAATGCCAAAACTATGATGATCAAAATGATGAACACAAGATGTAGGCATTCAACCAAGGAGAAACCCTTATGTAGGGGAAAACCCAATCAAACTTTTCCACTAGTATATTTAGATCAAATTGACGCAACAAGGATGCAAGAAAAATAAATTTCTTCACTCCACCAAGTCAGCCTTCCATAAATAAGTCAAACAAAATCATTCCAATTAGGGTTTCAATCCCTTTATTCTTACTTCTGGAATTTCAGTTTCCTAAATTAGTTCTTCATTTTTGGTCCTATAATATTTTAGTAAGCCCACATGAGTGATAGTGAAACACAATTTTCGACTTTCACTAAGATTCCTTTCTTCTTGTCATAAGATAGACTTTTCCTTCTAGTATCTCACATTTCTTGTTCACTACTTATATTTAGATTGAATACCTTATCTCCATCCTTCAATAGGTAGAATACACTCTTATATATAGTAGCTTGAATCTCCATATTTAGACTAACTTGTAAACTACTTTTGAGGCTGACTTGAAGAATTAGGAAGATGAATTGGTGGAGGAGGAGAAACTGCATAAAATTGATGTTTCCTTCTTGACACAAAAATCCCAAGAAGGATCTAGAACAAAATAACAATGACAATGACTCAAAACATAATCCTAGAATCCTACAATGGAGGCTTGACCTATTGACCATTGACCCAAGCATGAAACCCATGCTTTAATAAGTCAATTTATTTTAACAATAAAAAAACTTTTTCTTTCTTTTGACAAATACAATTATGAAGACCGACAATAGTTACATTATTCAGCAATATGTGTGAATGTTGAAGTATATATGATTGGGTTTGCATGATGAGTTTTTCTCTTGTTTTGTACATGGTGTAAATCTGAAATGCTAGTGACCCTGGTGGTATAATGTTTGTATTGCAATGCATAACACCTTTTCCTTGATGATAATATAATACGATAGAAGGTAACTTGGGTTACCTCTTATGTTCTATGTTGATATCCAAATGTATGATGTTGTTTACAACACACTAGATTTCTGTGTATTGAACATTTTATGATAGTCTCGAATAATTGTGAATGCTTTCAACAAATTGGTTATCTATAAGGTTATTAATGTTTTTAGAGAGATTTTTATTTTTGTAAAAGAATCAGTCATTGATATAGCTGATATTGCAATTCATCGCTAAAGATGTAAGTTACTTTAACCCCACGCACATTATTTGTTTCTTACATGTATGTTGTTTGGTGAGCCGAGGGGCTCAAAGCACCACATGGTGAATAATACTAGGAGAATGGTGAAGTTTATTTCTAGTGGGAGTCTAGTGTCATAGGTCATAGATAGTCTTGTAAGAATGCAGAAACCCAGTTCTAGTAGTCATCCATTAGCATCTCGGGTGAGACTTCACCCACTCCATTGGTGTCGTTGAAATGGTCGATGCTGCGTCGGTTTTTGTTGGTCACTGCGTAGCAAATCTCGGTTTGTCAAAATATCACACGCCAAAAAATGTTTCTGTTTCCAAGACTAGGATGGTTGTGTGATGGTATTGTCTCGTAGGAATGTGGAACCCATGGAACCCCACCCAAAAGGAGATTACCTGGTGGCTTAAGCGAAAGGAGCACGGGTTTTCAGCAAAGGAGATCAAGGATAAGAGGTAGAGCATGGATAAAATGGTTAAAAAAACACGTGTATACTGATTTCCACCAAGTTTTCTTTGCAAAAATTTCAAATATCCTCATAGAGTGGATCAAATGATTAGAGGAAAATAAGATGACATACCATCGTGATAGACTAAGGAAGTGGACATTAGAGGAAGTATACCAACTCCAAGTAGTAAGTAATAAAACCTCTTGTGCTGTTTAGTTTTGGTTTGAAATATTGTTGGAAGGATACATTGTTGAGTTTGCAATAGAGGTGACAGTGTCATACACTACATCAGAGAAAATGTTTTTGAAGGGATCGAGAGGCAGGTTCATAAGGTCGATACCATTAGCTATCAAGATGTTGTTATATGACTACATAGTTCTACTACTGGAATCAGGTAACATGAGAAACTAGGTTGTTCATGTGCAAGGGGAAGTGGGGAAGAACTAAGAGATGGTTTGAGAAAAATAAAATGAGAATAGGTAGAAGGAATGCCATGGAAGTTGATAGAGGGTTCGGAATTGTGCATAGGAACGATAAGAGATAGGATGGAGGGATAGAGTTTTGAGGGTGGTACTTTGAGGATTGAAAGGAGGTTTTGACAGAGTGACATGGGAGGAGGTCGATCGACATCGATGCTTTCCGAGAGAAGAAGCCCAAAGGGAGGGGATAGGAGAGGTCACCGAAGGACAAGTAGTGCTATTGACCAAAGCTATGAAGGAACAAAATTTGGTACATCATGGATAGAGGAAGGAGAAGGAGAGTCACTAAGTCTCCATAGTACATAAGCTTTAGAACCATAACAACAAAATCAAACTGTACTTAGTGTCGATCCCACAACCTCTTGCATATCCATGAACCATGAGGTAAGTACCCAATACACTAATATGACTAGCATACAAGGTAATTGTAATCAAGGAAGAGGAAATACTAGTAGTAGTGGGATTGGTCAGACTATAAGAGGATCAACACAAGGTACTCAAGCTCAAAGTGGTGCGCAATCAAGTGCATAGTTTTCTAGTTTGTGCAAGTGGAAGTACTTTATATGGAAGTACCATGCAAAGAACATTGGTAGGTGTGGAATTATAGATGCCAGTATTTCATGGTGTTGGGAACTTGAGATCGAAGACCTAGATCAACATTTGTTTGTGTGCAAGGATATTTGGACAACCAAGTAGGTTGAGGATGAGGTGACCAATATTGTGTAGCTGAAGGAACTTTCAGGGATCACGCATTGACATGGTACATGAAGTTCAAACGTGCGACTCTAGTTGGAAAAAATATGAATCTAGATGATATTAAACATGCTTTGATAAGGGAGTTCCAAAAGCCAAGAGTCTCAGTCCATCATAGAATTAAAGGAAATTAAGCAAGGTCCAAGTGAGTCGATATGGGACTTTGACCAATGATTCAAAGTTTTAAAGGACATGCTAATGTTTGAGATTCCAGATGCGCAACATAAAGAATGGTTTATTACAAGAATGTTGTTGCATATTAGGATACCATTGACACAATAGAGGATAGGAATGTAGTCAAAGGCTCTAGAGCTTACACTAAAAGTAGAGGCTTCACCAGTAGGAAGAAAAGGAGCAATGGCATGGTGCAAGTGCAGTCACAACTAGCTGTGCCAACCTTACAACTTCAGGATTTCACGAAGGGGAAGGAAAAATGGGAAGAGGTATGGTGCACCATTTTTATAGTACATCACAGTCAGAGGAAGGAGAAGGAGTGCTGCTAAGTTTTCACAGTAGAAAATATTTGGAACTAGAACAACAAAATTAGACTGTGCCTAATGTTGAGCCCACAACCTCATGCACATCCATAAACCAGGAGGTAAGTACTCAATGCACTGATATGCCTAGCATACAAGGTAATTGTAGTCAAGGAGGAGGAAACACTAGGAGTAGTGGGATTGATCATACTGTAGGAGGAACGACACAAGGTACTCAAGCTCAAAGTGGTGCACAATCGGGTGCACAATTTTTTGGTAGTTCAACAAGTGCAAGTGGAAGTACTTTATCTAGAAGTATCACACAAAGCACATTGCTAGATGTGGAATTATATATGCCAATGTTTCATGGTTATGGAATTGAAGACCCAAAACAAGATTTGTTCGTGTGCAAGGTTATTTGGACAACTAGGAGGTTTCAGGATGAGGTGACCAGGATTGTGTAACTGGAAGCAACTTTCAGGGACTGTGTATTGACATGGTACATGAAATTCAAACGCATGACTCTAGCCAAAAAAAAATGAATCTAGATGAGATTAAACAAACTATGATAAGGGCGTTCAAAAATCCAAAAGTAGAGTCTCAGTGCATCATAGAATTAAAGGAAATTAAGCAAGGTCCAAGTGAGTCAGTATGGAACTTTGACCAATGATTCAAAGTTTTGAAGGATAGGCTAATGTTCGAGATCCAAAACACGCAACATAAAGAATGGCTCATTACGGGATTTTTGTTGCATATTAGGATACAATTGATGCAATATAAAATATGCATGCAATCAAAGGCTCTAGAGCTTACGCTGAAACTATAGGCTTCACCAGGAAGAAGCAAAGAGAGAAATTTCATGTCGTAGGTGCAGTCACAACTAGCTGTGTTGACCTTACAACTTCAAGATTTGATGAAGGGGAAGAAAAAATGGGAAGAGGTATGGTGCACCATTTGTAGGACAAAGGGCCACCATAGAAATTAATGCAAGTTGTTGATAGACTAAATGGCGACTGGCGCAATGAATCCGCTTGCGTAGGGTAGGGGAATGTGGTGTGAGATATATCAAGTATGGGGCCACATACCAACGATTTTCCCAATGATACAAATATGAGGCTATGAACAACACTCTATTTTGTTACTTTTGTAAATTAGTAGGAAATGATATCCATCATTCCCGCGCATTAGAGTTTATGCATGAGTGCACTTTCGACTCATTCCAGGTGTAGGGACCCGAAGAGCTGGAAGACACGTTGACCAACTTCAACCAACCAAGGTATAACTAGGGTAGATAGAATAATCAAAAAGGGGGAGGATGAGGAGTGGCGACTAGGGGACTTGGAGGACCAACACTGTGAAGTTTCACCAGAAAAGCAACATCACTTCTCTGCAAGATACAAGATTCCAGCCTCTGGATCTCTGTGATGAGGGATCCATATATAGATGATTGTAGGGGGGTGAGTCATCTTCTGTGGTTTTGATATTTCATGATTCCACTTGGAGACTGATGATCTCTTACTCATCCCTGGTCGAAACAGAGAGGCAAGTGTTAGAGGGGAAGCTTCTAGAAGATTCCATGATATTCCACCTCGCAAACTGTCTCTGCCATTTGTCCATTCTCGCCCATCGCACCCTATAGAGGGGCCATTCAGTATGTATGGCACCCTTTACACTGGGAAGGTGATATGCATCGCACCCTCTGCACTGGGTATTCAGTATGGTCCAGTTTTGACCATTTCTAAGTAATGTTTAGTGGAGAACTTCTGGGAAATGATGTAATCAGCTGACCTTGTTCCTTTAGGCAGTGAAGCAACACTTTTAGGGACTTAGGAGCCCTTATTTTATGGACATTTATCATTGGGGTGCAGTGCCCAAAAATGTCTATAACACATATGGATATGTTGTTGATGAAATCTAGGTGGGAGAGCGAGATGTTTTCAAATCTGAAAGGTCTATTCCTAGGGGTACCAATGCCCTGAATTTCCAGTTGCACCGACCAGTGATCCGAGCCTCCAAAGGGGAGCACTCTTGCAACTATGTCCTTTTCCTTGAGCATAAGATCCTCTAACATTATGAATCTATCTAATCTGGAGGCCACCTGAGACTCTCCTCCTCTTTTATTGTTCCAAGTAAAGGTACCATTACTCATAACAATATCCACTAGCTTCATATTATCTATGAAGGTTTGGAAAGAACAAGAAGCTTTATTTACAGTTTTGGTACCCCCTTTTTTCTCTGACAGTGATTTGGTCATATTGAAATCACCCCCCAAGATCCAAGGGATTCTTGCATGTCTTTCTCTGATATCCTGCAGGGAATCTAGAAGCTTGAGTTTACCATCCATCCTTTGGGGACTATACACATTCGTGACCAAGTAGACTTCCTTATCTCCCACTGGTTGTATGACCACTGAAAGATAATCCCTAGTTGCCTCTGCATCTATAATGTCAATTTTTTGGGGGTTCCAAAGCGTGAGAATGCCTCCTGCTATATTCTCTGCTTTGACTTCTAGAAACTCAAATCTATTGAGCCATTTACTGTGAATCTCTTTTATTTTTTGAATGGAACATTTAGTTTCCTGGATGGAGATCACATTTGGTGCTGCTTGTTTCATCCTATTACTAAGTAATCTTTGTTTTCTTTTACAACCTAGACCTCTAATATTCCAAGATATAAACTTCATTATTAAAGATTTGTAAAAGAGTAGCTAGTTATATCTTTCATCTTACCCGAATCTATCATTAGCTTTCCACACTCCATCAAGAGCTCATTCTGCTTTTTTCTGCCCCTCTTCTTTCCTAGATTTCTAGTAGCTAAACTTGGAGTTTATTTCATTGTTTTCACACCTTTGTGTTCCTGCTTGTCAATGGTTTTTCCTTTATCCAACCCCCTCTCCTAAGTTTTCCATAAAAACAATTGTATTATATTGCATTCTTCTTGAGGCAATGAATCTATCCCTCCTGTGGTTCCCTGTGTCAAGAACCCTTCCAGATCTAGGTGTTCCTTTTCAAGGATCTCCTGTAGCTCATGGTCCTCCAGATCTATTTCACTCTAGGTCATTTCCTGATCCATCTCCAGGTCTGCTTCACTCATCATAGTCTCTTTCTAATTGCCAATATCTTGTGTTTGGTTGTTGTCTTCTTCTTTCTCCTTTTCATTAGGACCTTCTTCCATAGATTGGTCTTCTTTTGTGATTTCTTCATTCTCTTCCAGAACTTGAAACTTGTTCTGGCTACTCTTTTGCCCCTCATTATGTTGTTGCTTTGGCCCTTTTTACCGCCTTTTCCTCTATTTAAGACTTTTTTAAAGCTTTCTTTGTCCTTCATCATATTAGCCTTGCTCTTATTATCTGCTTTAATAAGAGGGCAGTCTCTGAATAAGTGTCCATGTTCATGGCATCTATGGCATCTAAACGGGATATGCTCATAGTCTATTGTTTGCACCCATTCCTCATCAAAAACTTCCAAGATAACTTCATCTGGGAGAGCTCCTGATAGATCCATTTCCACACATATTCTTGCAAAGGAAGTATATTTCCCCCTTCTTGTGGCTTTAGAAGCTTTGACAAAACGACCTAATTTATTGCCTATGGCAGCTAGCGATTTAGTTTGCCAGTAATCAAGAGGTAAGGAATAGAGCCTTACCCAAACTGGTACCAAAGTGAAAGTTTCCCACTCTGGGACAAAGTTCATCTTCCAAGGCCACATATAAAGGATGGCTGCTACATAAAAGTAGGGTCCTCCTTCGAATAATTTTTCTTTATCTTCAGTGTTTGTGAACACCACGGTAAAGAATCCCTTTGACCCAAGATGTAGGTCGATGCTTCCTTTGGGTTTCCAGTGATATTTGATCCATGTCTGTAAAGCTTTTTCAGTGGGCCATAGTCCCATGAATTTATAGATGATAGCATAAGTCCCCATGTGTTCCCTGTGTGGCTGCAGAGCAAGATCATTTAAAACTACTCTAGGAGTGATCTCTGCTTTGGGTTTGCAAGGTCCCTTTTGTTTTTTGTCTACCTGACTTTTGTCTTCTTCCTCCTTGTCTTTTGTGCTACTATTTTCCTTAGTCTTGGTCCCATCTGCTTCTTTTTTAATATTCCTGTTCTCTTCCTCTATAGATCCTCTAACATTTTTTCTAGAGCTGACTTACCTCTATTAGCTATAGCATCCTTATAGGAGGGAGTGGAGCTCCCTCCTTTGTGACCCTCCATTAGGATCAACCTCTGCAACTTGTTGAAACCCTTACTGCTCACTCTTTGTTCTCCTCCAAGTTCTACATCACTAGAATCCCCTCCCTGCTTGATATTTGATTCCTCTTGCCTTCTTTGCCTTTCTTTCTCCAATGCCAAAGTGCTCCCTTCATATTCCCTATTTCACTCTTGGACTTCCACTTACATTTATATTACTCATTATTTTATAAATACGAAATCACATAAGAAATAAAGTGGCTACATACTAATAAGACAAAACTTTAAACATTGTGCTTGATCTTGAGGAATCTCTAGCCCGACAACCTCTACTTGTAGCTCTGATGAAACATATTAATACCATGCCTTATACTGTGCTACTATGTCCTAAAGTGTTGATGGAAGATTTTCCTTGTATATGATTCTTGCCTCCATTGCATCTAGATAGATGGTTTTGGAACCTGTTTGAACATTGTTCCATAATAAGAATAGCTTAATATTCAACTTGGCAAGTCTAGTTAGAAATTGTTGAATATTCTACCTTGTGATTTATAGATCTATTTTAATTTGCCACCTACCTTAATTTGATCAAGAATTATTCAATTTTGTGCTTGCTAACATTTCTCCCCTTTGTTTCAACAAATTCTCCAAAGAAAGGTATCTTGTGCACTCTTACCATGGATTTTAACGCATGATACAGTCACAAGTAGGAGGTTATGATGTTGGCCACATCTTTGTTGAGTTATTTGTTCCCTTGTATAAACATTCTAACCTCAGCCCTTTCCAATTCAATTGTCTGTCATGCTTTTTTGTCCAACTCTAATGTTGAATTTTCATACTTAGTGCCCCATTCTTGGATTGAATTACTTTCAAAACCTTCATATTCTCTTGCGACTTCTTTTGCATTGCATGCAAGGGAACCATTGCCTTATGAAGGGTAACCATATCCTCATACAATTGTATCATAGTGTCTCCCAATGATTGGATCTCCTCAAATATGGATACCCACAACTCCCTCATGTTAGGATCAACAGAAGACAACATTTGGTTCTCGGCTAGGCAATGATCAATTTTTTGCGTTGTAGCAGCTAAATCCTTTGCCAATTGGTTTTTTTCCTCCATCAAGAAATTAGTGTATACTTTTGTAGCCTTTGTAAAGATTTCATTTTCTATTGTGATTGTTCATATTCCTCTTGGTATTGGGCACAATTACCCTCTCTATGTGAATGGAAATAAGATCAACCAGGTAATTACGAAAATACGTACACCTTTCCTGCACAATTATATTCCTTAATTGATCAAAGGTAAGGTTGGAAATATTCATGACCATGTCATCTTTTGGAGGATATATTCCCATTTCACTGAATGTGATGTGGCCATTAGTACGAGGAGGTGAAGGTTGACTATTGATCTATTCTAAAATAGACACAATGTCTACCTCCTAGTTATCCTCCTCTTGTTCAACCTATATATCTTAGCCATGTAGTTTCTCCTTTATCTCTCTTAAAAATTCCTCATCCTTCTTTTTCCTGCTTTCTTCATCCTTTAATTGCTTCTATTGTTCTTCTTTCTCAAATTGTTTTCTCTTTCTTCTTCTTCTCCTTGTTTCTGCCATGTTTTGTCATGGTGTTTCCTTTGGGCTTCTTCTTATTCCTTCTTTCACAACTCTCCTTGTTTTTGGACATATTCTCTTTTTTTTTCTTTCTTTTTCCTATTTCTGCACCCATTCCTTTTTTTCTTTTGCTCCTCTTCTTGTCTCATTTATTCTTCCTACTACTTCTTCTTTGATTCTTCCAACTACTTTCTCACTTTTTCTACTACAATGGTCACTCTAAGAATAATAGGATTTTCTTTAAATTTGTGCATCCTCTTTGCTTCTAGATTATGCACATTTTTCCTCTTATACTTGACAATGCTGACTGGAGTGGTCACTTCCTATTGATTCCCTTCCTAGACCGTAACCTTCTCATGAACTGTATTGGAAGGGCCTGCCTCTTTTCCTAGTGCATGTGCTTGGGAGGCATTGTACCAATTATTTATCTGCTCCTCCTATTTACAGAAATAAGACTCATAAGGCTAGGAAAAATGTAACATGGCACAATGTATTTTACACACTCCTCTGGGATCATATTTGTGAAAGCTCATCTCACCAAACCTAAGGCTGATAATATCTTCAAATTTTGTCTCTGCAATCTTCAAGCTCTTGAGCTCATAGGATCCCACCTGTAGAGGAAAGGAAGGCCAAGGTGCCTTTTTCTTCTTCTACAAAAACTAAGATAGACCTATGATAATTTGATAAGAACCTCTTGAATGGCCAGTTTATCGGTCACATATGGAAAAAGATGTGGAGGTTTCTGAGAACCAAACACTTTGAAGTATGTTCCCTGAGTTGAGGCACACCAATCCGCTATCTCTCCAACCACTTTTTTAGCCTCATGGGACATGCAAGGGGATTCTTCCTCAAATATCATCTGATAAAAAACCATGAAGAAGTGTTCAAAAATCTTGTCATATACTCCTCTATAGATGTACTCTGACAACACTCTGAAATGCACATTGATAGGGAGCTCTCTTCGGGTCCACTTCCATTCTAGACTTCGGAATTCATGGCAAGCACAAATACCATATAATAAGTAAGTAGACATGTAGAAATGTGGTTTACTTCCCTGTTTTGGTTCTTTTACCTTGTTCAAATTAATTTTCAACTACTTGGATAACATATTTTCCAAGTTGAATGATTTTCCTTCTTTGATGAGAAGATAAAGCATGAAGATCCAACCTTCATTTAAGGATTCAATATTCTTTCATCCATAAATTCTGCAACACATAGCCATCAAGTACTGGTAAATTATTCTAAGAGACTTGGTCTTATAGGTACCATCATGGTTCTAGAAAAACTTACTTGGTTCCTGCCACCATGACTTAATAAATTCTTTGGTGTTCAAATAATTCCAAGATGCATAAAACCAGGAATCCAAGTGCTTCTCAGGCTTGGGTAAATTATAATATGAGTGAAATCCATGTTGCTGATGTGAAGCAACTTGTTTCCCACTAACACTATTGAGCAACATGTACTTAGTGTCTGGACCCTACAATATCCATTTAAGGGCATTGGCACAAGGTAACGTAGGATGCCTGCAAGCAACTTTGTGGAACCATGATTGCTTGATATTCTTATAGACTTCCCTATCTTCTAGATCCTCTACGAAGTCCTTTAAATTGAATGCATCCTGGATGGTGAGCCATGTAGCAGTAGAATTTTTGTCAATGGAGCATTGGGTGTCTGAAACGATAGGCACTCTTGTCAAGTTATTGTCAATGGAATCTTCAATACTACTTTTTATGAACTTCTTTGATGATCCTTTATATGGAGGCATAGTGCTGGTAGATGATGGTAGAATGATGTGTTCCAGATCTGCAACACCTAATAAAAAAAATGCACTGATGGCAACAACAAATCAGTTCCGCAAATGACCAACTAATATAATTAATCACAAGCGGAAGATAGCTACTGAGAAGTGTGATTACATAATTCTTGGCGTCAAGGGAGGTAGAGTGACCTAAGTGATCATTGGAAATGTACACTGTGCAACATTTGAGGAAGATTGTGTAGGTCTTGACTAGAAGGGAGACTGAATCAAGACTGGAACTACACAATGCACAATTTTTGCTGGAGAGAGGCATTTTATTGTGTAGTGTAATGTTGCAAAGGGAAAGAGGCATCACTACTAACTAGGATTGTGCAATTCTTAGCTGGGGCCCAAGTATTTCATAGCGTGCATTTCTAGAGGGAAAGGGGAGTCCTCTACTAGAATCGATTGCACAATGTGCAATTGAGGAGGGAAGAAGGCTCCAGACCTGCGCAGTTTTTTCTAGGGGAAAGTCCAAAAATATTCTTATGGAAGGGGAGAAGGATGTGGATAATCCTGAGATTAAATCTACAAGTTATTGACATCGAGTAAGAAAGACAATGAAAGGAAAAGGACTTGCGTGCATAAATACACCCAACAACAATAATTATTGGTAGGAAAAAAGATGAGGAATGTGAAGTGACAATAGAAAAAAAAAATTGAAAAAGACTAAAACAACACTTGTAGAAGCTAATATTCGAAAAAAAACATTGGTTACGTGAAAAATAGGATAAAATGACACTTTTGAAAGAAAAAGCAACAAAAGAAATAGAAAAAGCAGCAAAAAGCGATAGTTGAGAAACTTACCCAAAAAAATAGTGAAATTACAACCAAAATATCCCTATCCTCACAAGAACGAGTATAGATCCAAAGGTGAGTGTGAGAATGAGATCTTTGGTAGTTTTCTTGTATAGTTGAGAACTCACGAGATTAGGGTTCGAGTTTCAAATTTCATGCCTAAAATTAAGGAGCCACTCTTAGGGTACTAACACATGTAAGATGACCAATTTAGAAACATGTGCCACACTACCAATTAGAAGTATGCATGTTTATCCTCGAGAATTGTGCACTTCATATTTTCAAGGAATGCACATTTGCTAACTTTGGGAACTCTGCAATTCACTAGCTCAAGAGACTTCATATTTCACTGTATCAGTGGATTGCGTAGTTCACTGCCACAAGGGGTTGCAAACTTCGCTTTCACAACTAATTGTGCAATTGCCTAACTCAAATGGTTTTGAATTTCACTCTGACAAGGAGTTTTGCATTTCACTATGATAGTGGATCGCAAAATCCCTCAAAGCAAGGCACACAAT
>APFE031275262.1:0-55000 GCA_000404065.3 Pinus taeda | reverse complement strand
AAGAGCAACCAAAGATGGATTAAAATGGGACATGGATGGTTTAAAATCATAAATAAAAGGTGACGTGCATGATTTAAAAGGCGGCATGAATGATTTAAAAGGCAACATGAATGCTTTAAAAGAAGACATGGAAGGTTTGATAAAGTTGCTACAAGAAATGCTTCCTAATGGTGAAAAGGTATTCCATGAAAATCATGATGAGAACAAAAGGAATTTTAATAATGATTTTAGATACTTCAATGTTGGGTTTAAGACCCACCACATTCCAAATATCGATTTGACGAAGTTTGATGGCAAGGATCTGGTAACATGGATACAACATATGGAGCAATTCTTTGATCTACATGATGTACCACACACATAAAATGTACGCCACATTTATATTTAGAACAAAATCAGTTTGTGTGGTATAGATGGATTTTTTCTAGTAAATCAATTGTCACTTGGAAAATTTTTGTGGAAGGATTGGTATCACATTATGAGGATACAAAGAGAAATACTTTCTTTAGCCAATTAACATATCTCAAACAAAAGGGTTCCATGGCGAAGCACATTGAGGACTTCCAAAGATTGAATATCAAGGTGATATTCCAAAGGAGCATAGGATTGATGTCTTCGTAGGGAATTTAAAAGATAACATCCAACATGAGGTTTTCCATTGGGAACCTGGTTCATTGGATAAGGAATTCAAGGTGGCAAGAAAAGTTTAAAGCAAAATTATGGCAACAAGGAAGTCTACCACTTAAAACTATAAATATGGAAGTGTTGTTGCTTCTAGCCTTCCACAACTTACAAGGTTGACACAACAACAATTGGAGGAAAAGAGAAAAAGGGCTTTGTTACAGTTGTGATAGAAAATACACTAAAGGTCATAAGTGTGCTAAGAGGAAATTATTCTACATATATTGTGAAGAGAAGAAAAGGAAAAAGAAACATCAAAAGAGAAGGATATACACTAGGAACCAACCCCAGAGAAAGAAGAAATGAATCATATCATATCTTGTAATGCATGGGCAAGATTTACCATTCCTCAAACTCTCAAGATAAATGGATATATCAAGAAGACAAAAGTAATAGTTTTGATTGATTCAGATAGAACCCATAATATTATCTATTGTAAGATTGCCAAGGAATTGAATTTCTTCCTATATGCAGCACCAGAGTGTCAAGTGATGGTTTAAAATGGAGGAAATATGACATGCTCTATAAAGTGTCATAATATCAAGCTAACCATGGGGTAATATGTAATGAATAGTCCAATGCTTTCCATTCCAATGGGTGGTGCTAATGTTGTACTATGGTTCCAATGGTTACAATCTTTGGGGACAATAACTTTTAATTTTCAAGAACTTTCCTGTTATTTTTTTGGGGCAGGAAAGGAAGTTGAATTAAGGGGTATCGCAGGGAAACTAGGAAATATAATAAACTCTAATGGCATAACAAAGATTATGAAGAAATAACAATGAGGCGTAGTTGCACAATTATTCTCACTAGAGGTTCAAACATCAAAATCATCTATTTATCCAAATCTCCAAAAAGTATTGGATAATCATTCCAAGGTATTTGAGACTTCCAAAGGCCTCCCACCTATTTGTGATCATGATCATGATATTCATTTTATTCCAAGAAGTGTTCCTCCAAACATCAGACCTTACAGATATCCCTATGCCTAAAAGACTGAAATTGAATGTATAGCTACAAAAATGCTAGAGGTTTGTATAATTCAACCTAGTCAAAGTTATTTCTCTTCTCCAGTAGTATTGTTGCACAAGAAAGATGGACCATGGTATATGTGTCATGATTATATGGAGCTCAATAAGCTCACTATTAAAGATAAATTTCCCATTCATGTCATGGATGAATTGTAGGATGAATTACATGGAGACATTTACTTCACCAAGTTGGATCTTCATTCAAGATATCATCAAAATAGAATGAATACTGAATACATTCCGAAAAATGCCTTCCACATTACAAGGTTTGATGAATTTCATTTTCAAACCCTTCCCTAGGAAATTTGTGTTAGTATTTTTTTTATGATAAACTAATCTACAACAAGTCTTGGAAGGATCATGTTCAACATGTTAATAGGGTGCTCAAACTATTGGAGGAGAAACAATTATATGCAAAAACCTCCAAATGTTTATTTCGAGTACAAGAGGTGGAATAGTTGGGTCATATTGTATCGCATAATGGTGTTAAGATAGAACCTAACAAAATTAAATCCATTAAGGAATGGAAAATCCCCACAATCATAAAGCATGTTCGAGGATTTCTTGGGTTGACTGGATATTATCGCAACTTTCTTAAGAATTATGGGAGAATATAAGAACCTATAACACCATTATTGAAGAAAGATGCATTTTCTTGGAATCTAAAAGCAACTAATGCCTTTGAACATCTTATAGAGGAAATGTGCCAAGCACTAGTCTTAGCTACACCAAACTTCAAAAAAAACTTTATTGTGGAATGTGATGCCTCAGGAAATGGAATTGGTGCTATGCTAGTGAAAGAAGGAAGACCCATTTCTTTTGAAAGTCATCCAATCAGGGGAAAGTATTTACAAAAACCTATTTATGATAAAGAAATGTTGGCAATACTACATGCACTAAAGCAATGGTGAACTTACCTAATGGGAAGATACTTCAAGGTAAAAATAGATCATGATGGTCTTAAATATTTTTTGGAACAAAGATTAACTTCAGAAGAGTAGAAAAAATGGGTTACAAAAATGTTGTGTTATGAATTTGAAATCATCTACAAAAAATGGAAGCAAAATGATGTTGCAGATGCACTCTCAAGAAAGGATGAGAATGTGGAAGCATTACTTTGTGACATTTCTATTATTCAACTTGATTAAATAACCAAAGAAAGGGATGAACGGAAGAATGACAAAGAGGTGTGGACACTCATTTAAAATTTGCAACAAGATCCCAATGCATCTAATAAATTTAGTTGGAAAAATGATTCATTATGGTACAAAGATCGCTTATATCTTTATAATAATTCCTGAATCAAGCAAAATATTCTCTTGGAATTGCACACCTCCCCCTTAGAAGGGCACTCAGTATTTTTAAAAACTTACCACAGGGTCAAGAAGAAATGTTTTTGGGATGGCCTTAAACTTGATATTCAGAAGCTTTTGGAAAAAGGTTTGGTTTTCCAACAAAAAATAAGTTAAGACAATTGATACCCCATGTCTATTACAACCTTTAGCCATTCCATGTCAACATTGGGAGGTCTCAATGGATTTTATCATAGGTTTACCCAATTATGAAGGAAAGAGTGTCATAATGGTGGTAGTTGATAGACTTACCAAGTATGGACACTTTTGTGCATTATCTCATCCTTTTAAATCCAGTACAATTGCTACTGCATTAATCAAAATAATCCAAAAGCTACATGGAAACCCAACGATTATTGTAAGTGATAGAGATCACAAATTCACTAGAAATTTTTAGACGAAATTATTTTCTTGCCTTGGTACTCAATTATCTCATAGCTCATCTTATCATCCTCAATCTGATGGGAAAACTGAGACAGTGAAAAAATATTTTGAAGGATATATTTGTTGCTTTGTATCTGATAAATAAATACAAAGGTCAAGTGGTTACCTCTAGATGAATTGTGGTATAACACTTCCTTCCATACTGCAGCAAAAATGACCCCATTTATGGAACTTTATGGATATCATCCACCATCCATCGCATCATCTGTAAGAGAACATTCTAAGGTTCAGGTAGTGGAAGAGCACATCGAGCATCAACAACAAGTTCTCCAACTCTTAAATGATAATGTCACTCTGGTGCAGAATCGAATGAAACAATAGGAAGATCAACATCATAGTGAAAGAAGTTTTGATGTAGGAGACTGGGTATTTTTATGGATACAAGCATACAAAAAAATGCCCCTCAAGCAAGCTAAGAAGGATAATAAAATTATCACCCAAGTACTATGGTCCTTACAAGGTATTGCAAAAGATTGGTACTTGGCATACAAATTGGAGTTGTCTACATCTTCCCAAGTACACCCAGGTTTACATGTTTCATGCTTAAAGAAGGTTATTGATGACAAGCTCCCAATTCAAAAAAAAAAATTCAAAACTTAAGGAAGAAGGTAAAATCATATTTGAGGCTGAAACAGTCACGGAAATAAGAAACTAACAACTACATAATCAATTAATTTCAGAGTATCTCATTAAGTGAAAGAACTTATCTGCTGAAGATTCCACATGGGAGGATGATAATTTTATACAGAAGCATCCGGAACTACTCAAGCATTGGGGACAACACTTTTTTGAAGGAGAGAGACATGTTAGATCCCTATAATACTAATGTACCTCCCTTATTGTTATTTTTAGTGTATCCCCTTATTTTTATTATTGGCCCATGTGTCCCCCATGTTGTTATTGTTGTGCCCCATAGAAGCCCACTATTGTTATTCTTGTGCCCTTACATTATTCTTTTTATGTAGGCTCTAATTATATTGTGACCCCTTACACTCTTATATATACCAAGGAGGTATTATCATTTGTATCATCTAAGAATTGTTCAGTTATGTAATGCAAAGGAGGTTTCCCCCTTGAAGAGGGTACTTTTTAATTCGTTGATCTATCTTTTCTTCTGTTTTGTGAGTCAGTTGCCTAACAGAGGGAGTGGGAAGTCTTGATTGTGCCTAAAATAAGTCATGGTATAACATGCAGAAGATGGAAGTATGGAAGCAAGATTTGAGAAGGTTCTCCCAAAAGAGCGAGAGGATCATGACAATAGTTTTTGCTTCATTAGAGTTGGAAGAGTTACCTCAGGATTTTGAAGAAGCATGAAAGGGAGCCTGATGACTAAAGAAGACCTTGTACTTTGGGCTTGGTTGAATGGATCTAGTATGATCTCATACGATTTTTCTATGATGAATGGAGTTCAACTAAGTACTGTCAGAAAGCAAAAAAATTAAAAATTACAACTAGATGGATGATAGACACTCAACATACCAAGATATATTTTTTGTCAATCAAATTAAGGGCATTAGGCAAAGAGCTAAATGCTACCAAGGTATATAACTCCCCAAAACAGTATTAAACATAAACATGAATTTTAAATTCTAGTAATACAATATAAAATGAATATCACAGAATAATTGGATTGCAAGCATGCATCTTTGAAATTTAGATAGATCAATGAATCACCTAATGCAACATGGGAAACTATACTTTTTATCCTTCAAATAAAAATGAAAAACACTTACAACATGAACTCTTCACGCACATACCTTGAGAGAATTGCAATTGCACTGCAAGAACATAATTTAATTAATTATAAGAAATTAAAAAATACCAAACACATGGTACATGGGATTTCTAAAAGAACATACCATTAATTAGAGCTTACAATCATTATTAAGTAAAGTTTTTCCAAACAATTGAATGGATAATAGGCCACTAGGGTATGAAAATACCATCTTGTGGAGATTGTGTACCCTCTCTTTGGATCTCAATTTCCTAATTGATTCATTCATTTCTTCTGCTAACCTAAATAGTGAACATAAAATGTATGAGTGACACCATAAAAGTTGTGACTTTAATTCATTCACAATTTGAAGCAAAAAATTTATATACATAGTAATACTTAGGGTGCCTATACATCAACAAGTTCATGAAATGGAAGTTGTTCCACTGAGTTATGTAATTCATCATTTAAAAATGATGAAAACTGCATAAGTTCGAATAAATATATAAGTGAATTTTTGAGACAAAATGTATATACAGTTCAACATAATAAATTTATATGTAAGATGCATTATAACTAATCTTGTAAATGTGATTTTATAGTTCATTAATCATAGAATATTAGAACATGCCTTAGCAAGTATTTAACTATCGCGAGCTATGGATCACTCCAAATGATCTCTACTAGATGTTGCATATCTCTCAAAATCATGTTGATCCATATCTCTCAACACCTCATCTAGAACACCAAAAAATGGTGTAATTTTTTCCTCACTCTTTGAACGCTTCCTCTTCCCTAAGCCAACTGAAACCACTTGCAAAATGTCATGAACAATCTCCCTAATCTTCTCCCTTCCCTAAGTTCTTGTGTTGGATGCAACAACAAACTCATCTTGAAGTGCAACAACTTTAGGTGGTTGAGGTGCTAAACAAGATGTTGGATCCCTAAATCCAACATCTCGCATTACATCAGGGCATTCATATGTACAACCTTTCCAAGCTACATAGAATTTAGATCCCATATATGTATGATTGGGATCCATGTGCTCTCGAAAGTTGGTGTACAACACCCTCACAAAATATTGCAGTACTTCATCATTATGGGAGAACTTTTCGTATGTGTATAGGAACTTTTAATAAAAAAATGGTGCAATATTAGGGTCATTAAATCTTGCAACCTTCATATGATTTTTTTCTTCAGGTCATGAGTCAAACAATGAGAAGGTCATTTCTTTAGTGACCTTGTATTCACTTCTTTAAAGAAGTGTCTACCAATAATAGATGCTCTCCTCTTATGTATCATTCAAAAAAAAACCTTGATCATCAGTCCAAGCCCCTGATACACCTTTATGATATTCTCCAAATTGTGAAAAAGTATTTGGAGACAATATCTAGTAGGTCTAGAGAGATTGTTATTTTCTAGCTCATTCTGTAATCTTGCAGAATGATCCTTCATGTCATCAATAGTAAGAGTGGATATGTTGTCTTCCCAAGGAATATCCTCGGGAAAATCTCCAAGATGGGGGTAAATGGTTCATAGTTTTCATTGCGGGAATATTGTTGCACCTACGACCTCTCCCATCACGATGACATCCCACATGAAGACGATCAAAACCTGTAACATGATAAATGTTCACATTTATTTAAATCTAATTAAATTTCACTTGGACAATTCATATTGAAAAATGTCTACATTTAAAATTACTCGGTCCATGCACTATCTCATTCTCTGAGCCGTCGTTCGGAGGATGATTGCCCCATTGTGAGGAAAAAAGCTTAGAGCTATTATGCCCTATACAAAACATCAAATTTTGAATTGTGCATAAGTATGAGATACGGGATAACTTTTAACATTAAACATATCTTGAAAAAAAAATTCAACTTTCACCTGAATGCTCCTGGACAAGTCACTAAGAATCAACATGGCCAACCTCATTCTTAGTCCATTCACTTATCCTTGATGATATTTTTTCACATTAAATGTGTGTGAAAGAAGTATTCACATGTTAAAAATTTAATTTATATATCGTATAGACTTGAACATGTTAACTAGAAATCAAATGTGTACCTGTACCATGCACAATAGACCCCTCATAATTTTGTCTACTCGTGGGGGAAGCCCTGTCAATATATTTATATGCGAGGCCTATACAATTTACATCATATTGTAAATCACAAGTATGAGACATGTGCGATAAATTTCCGTGCATTAAATATCACTTCAATATTTCTATTCAAATTTTACCTGCACCAACTCTATCAAACAATTGGTTAATTATCAAAGGTAGAGTACTCAAATCATTATGACCAACCTCAATCTCAACCTGTGCACTTATCGAATAATATTATTCACATCTTAAACATTAAATTTATAGCATAGCAGTGAACATGATTACTAGCAATCAAATGTGTACCTATAGTACGTCCAAGAGACCCCTCGGAATAGCATACAGTATGTCTATTGGAACTTGACAGTGCTCCTCCCATGGAGAGGCCTTGCAAGGGGGTCATTGGAGGGGTTGTTCGATGCCATTATTCCTATATACAATATGACTAATTATTATTATTAATCTTGAAGATTGACATTCAACAAGAATTAAAGTTTAAATATGGATTTAAATATTTGTATTATTTAATATTGAAGAATAACAATGATAGAAAAGGGTTTAAGATGAATCTACCATCATTTAAAAAATTAAAATGTGATGTTGTCACAACACGTAGAAAGCATGATTGTTTCCTGACATATTTTCGCCCCCCCACCCCGAGTATAAGGGGCTAGCCTATACACATAAAACAATAAATGAAGGAATGCATGCTCTAGAGGGGTTGAGCCAAGAACATACCCACTATTGAATTGATAGAGGTAATTTAATCACTAACTAAATAAAGCATAGATCAAGGGTCATGTGGTTATAACTAGCCTCGATGTTCTCCTGATTTTCCAAATGATGTAAAAACCATTTAATATATTTCCCTTACAAAATTCTTAAAAGAAAAAAAATAAATTCCAACCAAAATTATTATAAATAAAGAGTTTGAATATCATTACTCATTCTTGAAGAGTTTTACATGAAAGTAAGATATTAAAATTTAAGAAAGTGGGTAGAAAAATATTTCATTTTGAAATTGAAAAAGAAGCAAAGCTATTAATTTCATTTTTATACCTAAATTTATTTATTTTTTTAATAATAAAAAACAATACACATAAATGTAAAATTAATAACATAACCTGTAATTAATAACTAAATTACACATAAATTATTTGTACACTTAGAATTTTCAAGGTTGGGTTACATATAATTCTCGGACTTTAAATTATATTTTTTTTTCTTTTTGGATCTAAAGGAGTCAGTAACTTGTCGAAATTACTTGGGCAAGGCCCAAGTTCAAAGTTGATGACTACCACTATAACCCTATGCTAGTGAAAAAAACCTACAAGGTAATTCCTAGCAAGAAATTTATGACTTAACAAGGGCCACGATGTCCAAAGAGGCACCCACAAGGAGTTTTCCACTTTTGAGGGGGCATCTACCCTCCTTCTAGGCTTATCACAACAGGTTAACATGCCATTTGTCAGAATTGAACCTAAGTGGGGAGGAAAGCATACCATCTGCCCAACCACTCAAGCTATGAACCCTTGACCTAAAATATAAATTATTTATAACCATCAAAAAAAAAAGTTACTTAGGGAAATTTTTATATATATACTAAAAAGAGATTAAAACACTAGCTAATTCCCAATTCAAATTACAGAGAAGGAGAAAAACATTTTCAATTTTTTTTAATATTAAAAAGGATAACAAGTTATTTGGTAATATATTAAAGCTATAAATAATGATATATAAGATAAAGGATGGATTTGAAACTTTTTAAAATCTTCAAGTTCCAAATTTCAAATTAAAAGAAGGATATTTATTAAAATACATAGTATTAAAAGAGTATTAGCCAAATTGAGAAGGGTATTGAGGATTTACCATAACCAAGGCCTTAATTCAAATTCATTTTTTTTTCCAATGTTAAGTTGAGCCTTGGTCGAGGCTAACCCCAATGTTGGATGGAATAAAAATCTACCCAAACACGAGATGTTGTTACTAAGATCATGTGAGACTTAATCAATCTTAGACACCCTTCAATGCCTCCTCATGGGATTTGATATTGAAACCTAATGGAGACCAAACCCCACACAAACCAATTCATCTACACCACATGGATCAAATTCAAAAAAATTATGTAAGAAAAGTGTTAGTCATATGAAGTAAGTCTTAAAGTATGAAAAGGAAATTCTTCAAGCACATAATTTTTATGGAATGTTTTCATTCATGTACCAAATAATTATCAAGAAAATAAGTTGGCAAATAAGAAGCTCTGAACTATGAATTCCATAAATAATCCTAGCTTCTACACTAAATGTTCTTTTTGTGAAATGGGGTTCAAATATTTGATGCCTCCTAAAAATTACAATGAATTTTTTTGAGAGTGTGGGAAATTATTTATTGTAAAGGAATATTGAGATAGCACAAAAATGCATAAATTTGTGTCACAAGTTTAAAAATCAGAGGATGAACTAGTAAAAATAATTAAAAAAGGAGAAGGTATTAGAGGATGAAAAAACTAAACATCAACAAAGAGAAAAATTATCATAACAAAATTATAAAGATTACAAGGAATTACTAATAATGGTTCCATCAAAAATCAATATAGATTCAAAGAAGCTCGACATCAAGAGTGAGACTAAATCACCTAAAACCCACTATTGGAGATAACACCAAATAATAAAATTAATAAACATGCTTATTATCACAAGGAAATCACCTTTAGGGCCTCTCACATGGACTTTCTCTACAATAGGAATTAGGGAACACACAGGGACAATATAAGAAAGCTAGGAAATATAGGTGATATGGTTAAGATAGCTAAGGAGAAGATATAGGTAAGGCAATGGGTAAGATTGATTCTTTGATGACTAATTTGGAAGGGTAATATTGATTCTTGTATTGAATTGAAACGGAGGGTTGCTCTTGGGAGGAAGAACTAAGCTTTATAGGAATCCACTCGTTGAAAGGAATGGCTAAGATTACTCATATGACTGGCTAGAGGGGTTGGCCTTCTCTCTTACAAGGATTCAATTTTTGTGCCAACATTACCAAAGCTTGGATATTGGAATGTTATCTCTTCTCTTTACAATTCTACAAAGAAAATAAATATTGTAAACACAACACTCTATTCCCAAGATAAACTCCTCACTACTCGTGGGCCTTGAAGACACGAGGGATACAGAGTCAAATCAATAAGCTATTCATATGAGCTATAAAATGTAGAAGAGGGTGACCTTTTAATTTGAGAAGCAATCATACCTTTTCTTTGTCAACTTTGTAACTGACATAGGGCTTAGCCATACCAATAAGCAAAGGATGAGTTAATTACATTGCTTCTTATTCTATTGCATCAATTAGGTAAACATATGGCTCTCGATATTGATGTGCCATGGGTGATGCCCATACTAGCCTAGCTGGATTTTCTGGTGGATTGACTAAAGCACCCCAAATATTTACCCTTGACTCCCCTTCCTCTCACCCCGATTAGTGAGAGACTTTATTTTCATTTTAAGGCTATCATCCTCGGTGTTGCTAGATCATTTTCAACATGGCCTCCCCAGCATTGATGCATTATGGGGCATTATGTCTAGAGCCAAGAGTCTTTTTTTAGTGTATTATATTACTAATTTGCATTAAATTTCAACTAAAATCTTGCAAGCACAGAGCTATTTTAAGAGCTACAGTCCTGTCCAATATTCCTTTTAGCCCCGACAACTGGCC
The DNA here is from genome assembly GCA_000404065.3 of Pinus taeda. NCBI lineage: Eukaryota > Viridiplantae > Streptophyta > Pinopsida > Pinales > Pinaceae > Pinus > Pinus taeda. The sequence goes on along the minus strand of APFE031275262.1, from coordinate 43,960 downwards.
TACAAATAATGCTGGAGTTTTACCCATTACATTGACCCAACCTAAGATTCAACCAAAGGGATAGGGACCATTCATTACTGAAACTCAAATGTGATTCAAGTATTTATGAGGTTTACATATAAGTTGGATGTACATTTTCTGTATAGATAGTCTAAACTCATGAAGAGATTACTTATCCTTGATGGTTGTGTCATTAAGTGTAGCAAGTTGGTCATCCATGGTATGGAGGTATGATCATAGTCATTCTTAGGTCATAGGGTCATCTCACCTTAGTCAAATACACAGATTTATTCATTGGGGAAGGACAGGACCCAACACCAACACTCACAATGACCCACATAGTTAGTTTCTCTAGAACAGATATAGGTGGGATTAGGGCTTTATAGAAGGTGTCATCTTGCTCCATCAATATGGTTTCCTTTTGTCTGATAGAAATATGTTATGCTTCAATATAGTTTCATTTTCTACTAACACAAACCTTATTGTATGAGATGAATACTATATGCATATATAAGAAAAATAAATCAGCAAAAACAAGGTAACCAACAAATGGAAATGAATGTAATTGGTGCAAAGTAAGCAAGCAAACAAGCAAATAAATGAATCTATTTTCTTATCTATGTAAGATCATAAAAAAGGAAATGTGAAATGAAAGGATTTTCTTGATGATGAACCAAAGAGGTTGGTTCGAAACGTCGATTACAAAAAATATGAATGTGATGACTCCGGAAGATATGACCACACAAGATACAAATTGCAGAAGCCTCAAATCTATAATGTACAATTTATAAAAGTGAAAATGTCATCTTATCAATTAATCTAAAAGTAAAGAACTATGTACTTGTATGTAAAGAAACCAAACCCTAGTAGAGTGTAAGGTTCAATGGTTTGTGAACGTGCCCCATTTTTGTTTTTTGAGGTTGTTCAATGCCTAAGGAGTGTTCATCAACCTCACAAACAATGTTTTAAAAGAATACCTTGATCGCTCAGTGTCAATATTCCGTCATCTAGGGAATAAATGGAAATATTGTGTTGTGGGAAGAAATACTTTTGTTTCCACTGACTAGGGTAGAAATCAAAATACTGTGTTGTGGGAAGCAATATTGTCATTTTGATGGGCCAATAGAGAAATGTCAATATTATGTTGTGGGAAGCAATACTATCATTTTCATGGGCCACGACAGAAAGGGAAACACTATGTTGTGGGAAGAAATATTGTTGTTTTCAGGGGCTAGAGTAGAAATGGCCACTAACATTTCAATTTTTCCTATTTATAACATTTAACCTTTCGGTCAAGAGTTTTAATTAGAATCTCAGCCTCTCCTTCGAGAGTTAACTAGGAATCTAAACTCTCGATTGAGAGTTCGTGCTCGAGAATTTTTTTTTGCCAAACTCTTAGTCAAGAGAATAAATTAGAATCTAAAAATCTCGGCCAAGAGTTTTAAATGGAATATAAACTCTCGACCAAGAGTCATAGTTAGAATCTAGAATTTTTGGCCTAGAGTTTGTGCTTAAGAAAAAAAATTCACAAACCTCTCGGCCAAAAACTTGTTAAAATATCGTCTGAGAGTTTGCAACCCATACATTACCCTTGTTAAACTCATCGACCGAGAAAGTTTTAAACTCTCGGTCGGGAAAATATTTTGACTTGTTTTCTCAGACAAGATTTTGCCTAACATAGTGTGACTTATCTCTACATACCAAAATGTGTTTCCCATTTTCGTATTTTCACCCATGTGTCTCTCTGTATGCATCATGGGTGAATGGCTCCATGTGCATAAGAGTCTCAAAATTTGTGATCATTGATGTGGTTTGCCTTAAGAGCATGCCGACCAACTTATTTGTGTTTTCCTTCTTGTACTTGATCACCAAATGAAATTAATGTAGAAAATCCACCTGATTGTAATTCTTGGTTTGTTGTAGCTTACTTTAGGCCTGCAGGTACTATAGTGGTTGGTGATATGTTTGGATTACTATCTCCGTTCCCATCATATACTACGTCCATTTCTTAACAACTTACACTAGGCCATGTGATCTGAACTTAAACAGGAATGCAACAACTTACAGATATAATCATAACCACAAAGAAGCAGGAAAAAACTTCATTTCATTAATAGAAAAATACTTAATTATGCTTACAAACATAATGGAAATAAGATAGCTCGGGCAATGGTAGCTTATCTCTAAGAAGAGATGTGGCGGCTACATGCCTCTGAACTGAGTTATAATGAGTCTCAAGGGCCTTTTTATTATTGAATGATAAGGGAAACCCCTAAACAACCAAAACCCTAATCTGAGGAGATGTAACACCAAGAGTTTATGGGCCTCATTGGGGTTAGTTGGGCGGCCAACTTCCCGGGGTCGGAACTTGGTCATATTATCTCTGTTTGATGCATATGATACCTCATTGGAAATATCTCTCTGAGGAATACAACTTTTGATGTGATTTTTCCAAAAACCAATGTCGATTAGGGCCTCAAAATAGCTCAGAAAGTTCAGGACCCAAAAAACTGCCAAAAATAGTAAATTGTGCTACAATTAAGGAAACAGATGAAACTGACTCGAGGGTCTATGTGGAATAGGCAAGGCGGCCAACAATATCCACCTATATTAGCATGGATCTCCTTGCCATAGGTAGGGTAGTTAGGAACTGCCCCATGAAATACTTGAGAATGGTAGCATACATGTATTCCTCCCTGAATCAATACTGCTCCCATAGCATACCACTTGCATCTGTCTCCACTTCAAATGGCTACTACAAGTTTGGTAATGCCAAAACTAGTGCTTGACTGATCTTCTTATTTACCTCCTAAAAATCCCTCTGTTGACCTTTTCTCCAATATAAACTCTTTCCAGTTTTTGTTATGGCATGGAGTGGTGCAACTATTGTTGAAATCTAGGCTACACATTTCCTCAAACACTATGTTGCCGCAATGAAACTCTTGACCTCATAAAAATTAGTAGGAACTGACCATTTCATGATGGCCTCCATCTTGGTAGGATCTATCTTTAGCTCTCCTCCACCTATCACATACCCTATTTACACCAAATCATATTATGCAAGCTCACTTCTTGAGATCTTCTAGCAGCTAGTGCTTCTTTAATGTCTCCAACACCTATTTCAAATGTGAGATGTGATCCTCCCAGGTAGCATTGTATACTAGTACATCATCCAAATAGAAAATAACAAATGAATCTATAAAAGGGCGCAATACATCATTCATTAATCTCATAAACATAGTTGTGCATTATATAGGCCAAATGGCATGACTAACCACTCATACAAACCTTTCTTGGTTTTGAAGGTGATCTTCTAGGTATCTTCTTCTTTGACTCAAACTTGGTATCCAGACTTTAAGTCTATCTTGGTGAAATGTTTTTATTGCTGCAATTGGTCCAATAGATCATCTATCCTAAGCACGGGGTACTTGTTCTTGAGCAATATTTAGTTCAACGCCTTGTAATTTATACACATCCACCAAGTCTCGTCCTTCTTTGGCATAATTTTGTTGGGTGACCCACACAGTAACGTACTTAGTCAATGACACCCTATTCCAATATTTTTTAAAATGTTTCCTCACCTCACTTGCTTTTATAACAGACAACCTATATAGCCCAATATTTGGCAATGGGGATTCTAACAATAGTTGGATCTCATGCTCCACTTCCCTCTTAGGTTGTAACCCTTTAGGCTCTTAGAACGCATCCATTTATGTTTGTAGAAAGTATTCCACTTGTTTTTATTTCTTAGTACACCCCTCCAGGGTTGACTTCCATCATACTAAATCTTCTAAAAACTAATTTTCTCTTAAAAACTTAAAACATACTTCTTTCTATAATTGATCAATTTCTTGGTTTGGTTGGAACTTACGAATGATATCTTTGACTTTATTTTATGTGCATTGATGGTGAATGATTTTCCATCCTTGACAAGACGATACATGTTGGATCTCCACGTGAATATTTCATCTTGAATACACATGTAGGGACTCCCAAACACGTCTCCAAATACATCAACGGGAACCACGTATAGTTCTAATTCATCAATAAAATCAACACTTATGAAAAATCTAATCTTGCATTTTTTTGTTACCTTCAACTCTGCATCCTTATTTACGCATCCTTGTGGATGTGGGCTTGGATGATCATGAACTTCCAATCTCAATTTCTTGACTAGCTCTATTGCAATGAGATTTTCATGTGATCTTGAGTTGAAGCAAAGCATCAATCTTGGTCTTCTTAACCTGTATCTTTATATGGAAGCGTTTAGTCATTTCTTTCTCTTCTTATTGTTGAAGGCTACTTAGATTCACCTCCATAGATAATCTTCTCATCCACATCCGAAATACTTTCAGCTTGGTTGCTCAAATTAGTGGCCATGAGATTCTTCTTATTATTGTATTTATTTTGGTTCTACGGGTTAAGCTCTAGATGCAAATTCCAACGCTTCTCCTCTATATGGTCGTCAATGTTGTAGTGGTTGTAGTGGTTGATGGGATCTTTACACTGGTGTGCTATGGATGTTGTATTTTTATCTTTTCTCTTTTTTTTCTTCTTCTTCCCCTCCTTATGAGCGTCCTATTGCTCCTTCTACTTCAATCCACTTAATTGTGTTTTCTTCATGCCTATATTCTCTAGGTATTCTATTTATACATAAGCCTTATCCACCGATTTGGGCTTGAATAAAATCACTTGCTCCTATAGATGGTGGTGTAGACCAACCCAATATCTGAGAAGTACATCTAGGTTATTTTTGGAAATACCTAACATTTTGGTCATTTTTCTGAACTCTATGGTATACTCTTGCATTCATTGCCTCATCCTTTTCCTAAAGTAGTGCCATTGAATCCATTGGTCCTCTACATACTCAATAGGGTAAAATTGTGACTTAATGAGCGTTTTAAAGTCCTCTCACTTAGTCATTGGAGGCTCTCCCTCCAACCTCATGGTCTCCATGTGGCGTTTCAACCAAGTCAGGGCATAACCCTCTAATTTTAGTTGCACAAATGAAATCTTCTATTCTTCTTCAATTTGATGGACACTAAAATACATTTCCAATTGCTATAACTAGTTATTTAGCTTCAGAGCATATATCTCATCATGTTATAGTTTGATATCGACCTTTTATTCCATTTTAAACAGGGGCTATGATTGATTCAAAACACTCGAACTTGGTTGATCTTTTCCATGCTCTCTCTTTGGCCAATTCTTCATTTCTTCTCAATATCCTGATCCCCCTTTTGATTTTTCCTCTACATTTAGACCCCCACCTTCTATAAATATTTTGAGCTTATTACTTAGGGCCGCCATGAGGAGATTTACATTAAGATTTATATCAATGACTTTTTGTTCCAGCCGCAAAAGCCTCTACTCTACAGGATCACGAGGGTTACTCACGGATTCATCGGCCATGATCATGAATTTTATCCGAAACGATCTAGATCCCTTGCAAATATTCACAATATACTCAAAGAAACATGCTCTAGTACCAATATGATCTGAAAACTACTGTGGATATTCCATTGGACAGTTTATCACAATAGATCTGATAACATATACTTAAAAATCTATGATCTACATTATTACAGTATTATTTCTCTTTAGTTTTATATACATGTAGATTATTGTTAATAGTGTATGCATGTGAATTAAAATTATGAAAAAAATACAGAGAAGCAATATAAAATCTCACACGTTCATTTACATAAGATATGACCTTGGAAACCCTTTACGGAGAAAAACCCAACTAGAAGGTGAGGTCACTTTGCTCTCTTTCTCTAAATAGAATATGTCTACAAGTACAAAAAAGTATGGCTTGTGGCCCATGGGTGACTACAGTGCCCAAATCCTCTTTGTGTGCTCTATCTCCTATACCACTTGGTTATTTTTGTTTAATTATGCAACACATGCACTCGAAAGAATGGAACTCCCTTTCCTCCTAGTGGCCCAGTTACAACACAACCCAATAGCTTACTAGTGGTTAGGTTTTACTACCTTAGTTCTTAAATAGAGTTACAGTATAGACTCTTCTAGAGTCTTCTAAATCATAATCATGTGGCTTTCACCTCTTCCATGAATAAAGATGGTTAACGGGGCATCCTCTTGAATTATGGTGGAAAAACTAGGAAGTCAACTTCTGAGTAGCATAACAATCGCACACAGACTCCTTTTGACATGCTTCTTACGTCGCTGGAAAGTTTTTTGTGTGTAGAGTAGGAAATACACTAGAGCAGCAAATTTTTAGCCCCCATAAAATTTTAATTGAACCTCAAAAAATTGCCGAAAGGTTTAAGACCCCAATTTTCTAGACCAAGTCCCACCATGAAAAATTATCCTAAGAGCCGATTCCTCCACTTTTTCCACTCTAAAAGCATCGAGATGGATGAAAAGCGATATAATGATCCAATCTGGATCAAAAGAGTTTTTTCGATGAGGTTGCATGAGAATATCATTGCCAAGTTTGTGACTAATTAGGGTTCTGTAGAAGCCCTAAAAACTGGGTCTACAACAAGGGGGATACCCACCCAATCCGAACCTTGGTTAGTAGCTCCTTTTCTGTTTGGTATAGTGGGTCCGACTGGGGATATGGGACCAGTTTCCCAATTTATGTGTGTGTGTTGAGAATTGATATTTCCTTCCTAATAATTTCTAAGTAAAATGCTTTTATTCTAAATCTAATTTATCAACATGCAATTGTATTCTAATGAATAGAAATATCTAATTCTAAAAACTAACCCGGGATTTAACCTTTCAATGTTGCAATCTAAAATAATTTCTAATGGCAATTGGTAATAAAGATCATTCAATTGCTATGAGAAAAGAATTCAATAAAGATAAACCATTTTGTGTAAAAAGTTAAACGAAACAATTGTGAAAAACATATCGCATAATAAGTCACTCATATATTAAGCATAAAATAGAATAGATATCACCATACAGAAGTGCCAAATGATAACTCAAGCATTTAATCATTCATATATAAATAATTGATCTTGAATATCACCTTGACACATAAGCAGAAATTGTTAAGAGATAAAAGTACCATTTATAACAAGTTCTACTCATAAGCTTCAGTAATAATGATCTATCTCTTCTTAATTCAACATCCACTAAGAGTACAAAAGTGAAATTTCAATAGTAGATATTAAACGCAGATATCAATAAATCATGTTCCATTCATTCATCAAAACCTCCTCGGAGGGTGCAAAAGTGCATGCTCTGAGGACAAGTTTTTGATAAATTTCAGGACCCTTCTCTAAATGCATGATAAGGGTTTAAATACTACTAGCTAAATCTAAAAATAGTTTATTACAAAAATGTGGGAAGCGGTTTAAATGATTTTCCTCATTTCAGGCAAAAATAAAGCAAAACTAAAACTAAAACTGGAAATTAACTATCTATGTATCTGTTCCTTGTAGTCGCAAGCATTCAGCATTTGCTTGAGGAGAGTTGGTTGGCCGATCTCCGACTTTAGCTGTCTTGAGAAAATGGAATCGGCAAGTGTTGGTGCCATATTCTTGGCAGAGTTAACGATACATTTGAGAGTCATGCACTCGCTATGTGGTTTTACCAAGTATGTCCAATAAGAATCCCAATTCAACTTGGTTAACCTTTTGATGGAATCTACTCTTTCTTGAGCCTTTTGTCTCCAGCTTGTCTATAGATGCTGTACATTTGGTAAATATCCTAGAGTGGTCTTTGATATGAGATTTTCCCTGTGTAAATTTTCATTGATATAGTCAATGACATTGTTTGCTGCTATGGCTGCTTCTTCTGTCGCTTGTTCTGCTTTCCTAATGTGTGCATCCCACTTATTAAAGAGCATTTCTTTGTGGGTTTCAATGATTATGGGTGCGCCTGCCTTTTTCTCTTCCTCTGATTCTTGCCAAGCCAAATATTCAGTAACTCTTTTATCAATTAAATCGTAATCATGTCGCAAGTCTACGACTTGATAAGTAATTTTGTCACTTATCTTGCAATGAGAGCTCCATTGCGATATTCTTTGGCATAATGTTTCTTGCTACTGCAGGAGTTGATCATTTAAGGAAATGGATTCTATGACAAACTTTGTAAGCTTAGGATCATCCTTATGCATCTCTTGCATAACCTGTAACTGTTTTTCTCTTTCAGCCAAACTGTTTTGGTATCCTAGTTGCATTTGTTGAAAGTCCTGATGTAATTTGTCTAGCTTTTTCTCTGATTTGTTGTTGGTGTTGGCTTGGTATAGCTGTTGCTGCAAAATCTGTATTTGATCTTCCTTTTCTTTCAGTAATTGTTGTACCTCAAATGCTTTATCAATGGTCGCAGAATCATATGCTCCTGCGATCTGAGATAATTTAGTGAGATTTTTAGTGGGGTCAGTGGTAGGATCTTGCCAAAGGATGTCTAATTGCTCTACATCAGAAGAGAGCACGCTTTCCAATTTCCTTTTCTTTCTTTGTCTTCTCACCACCGCCTTATGCTACGAACTATAAAATACATCAAGAGGAGGAATTTCCTCTATTTCAAGCACAATTTCAGAAGATGGGATAATGGAAATATGTTCCATTTCTGGAACATTGTTGATTGTCCCAGTGATTATATCATCCACTGTCTTTACATTACTTTCAGGTGTCTTTGTTCTTTGTCCCTCAGTATTGATTAAGTCATTGAATTTCTCCCATTCTTTATCTAGCTCAGTTCTAACTAGTGGTGGCTGGATGATGAGAGGGGGAAGATTTACCTGCAGAGTGGTCAAAACCTATTGTTCTGGGGGCTCCTTAGACTGGGCAGTATCCCTTACTGACCCTTCGCTTCTATTATGGTCACTCTCAGACCTCTTGGAGTGTTATGGTGTTTCTCTCCCAGACTTAGATCTAGACCTGTCTGTACCTAAACATCCACTGAGACTGATACTAGGAGTTGGCTCCCTTACTAGTTCCAAGCATAATTTATCCAAAGGGATATTAGCTAACCTCCTTTCTCTGTACATTTTGAACTATTGAAATTCTATTGGAGGAAATCGCATTTGGGCCAAATGCAGAACTTCTTTAAATGTACTTTTCTACTGAAACATATCATCAAAAAGATCTTCTTCTTTAGAAAACACTTTTATTTTGACTGCATTAGTGAAATTCTTAATGATATCAGAAGGGTCGAATTGTCTTCCTGGAATTTTGAACAATCATAGACATAACATGTTGTCTACTTCTTTGAATGCATGACCTAAATCGAATAGTGAAAAGGCCCCACATGCCACAGGAAATTGTGGCCAAATGGCCTTCTTCTTGTCCTTCAACTCTTTACTCATAACGCCTACTCCACAGATCTGGTAGGCAATCTCTCGTGCCAATAGTTTATCAGCGACATATAAAGGTAGGACATGAGGGGAAGCGAGAATTCTGAATACTCTGACATATGTGAAAAGTTCTTCTCCGAACCACCTCGCGACAGGGAGCATATCGACCTCCGCTTCAGGAGAAAATCTTGGAGCATCTTTATTATAAAACATTTTGTACAGAGGTAACATGATTCCATGAAAAATCTTGTAGAAATACGGAATGAACTTAGAATCCCATAATTCCTTGTGATAAACATGAATGGGTTGGGGGTCCTGAGTAGTCCATTTCTAACCCATCAGAGGAAACTTGGAAACATAACAGATTGCATCCATCACATAAGCAGATAAGTAGAAAGGGGGGTAAATCCTCTGAGTCGTAGTTCTTTTGGACCAGTAACTCAAAATGGTTGTGGCTAAATTGTCAGGCAATATCTTAGCCTAATCCACAATAGTACCATTAGTGGCGGTATCCAATAATGGTAACCATTCAGATGAAAATTTGTTAACATCTCGCTTTCCAAAAAGTCTACAAAGCATAGCAGCAGCAAATCAATACGAGGAGGTGAGAGAACCAGTACTATACATATCGTGCTTATCCCTTTTTAGTGGTTCGTCCCTTCTTGACCAGTCCTTGGTGCATTCTGCCAAATCTTCATTTTATTTAGTGAACTTCTCCATGAACTGTTTGTTATAAGTCACATGTGGCTCTAGTAGACGATACATGAGCCTCAAGTCTTGTGGAGTGAACGAGCCATTGAGTCCTTGAATCTGAGTCTTAAATTGCCTGTTTGTGATATCAACACTATCAAGTACCCATTTGACCATGTACGTGTATGGAAGAATCTTGGGCCTCGCCGCTATCCGATGCAAGAACGAACAAGCTAGTTCTGTAATCGACGCCTCAGACGACCCGTGTGAATCTGTAGTCGTTGTAACCTCCATTACTTTGGGATTCTCTTCCTCGAGTAGGTTGTGCATGCTTTCCCAAGTAGTAACACTGGCATTTCTATTATAGGTGGTGTTCGTGTATAAGGGCGTCATTTCTTTATCTTCAGAACTCGAAGCTTTTCCCTTCTTTCCCATAATATTCTGAACATTGCTATGTATACATCTCTGCTTTTCGCTCCTGCAATTTACAAATGAGACAAGAGTAATGATAAGAAAAAGGTGACGGGAAAGCTTTAAATGCCGAAATCATATAAAATATATCACCCTATGTGAAATGGCCCTTCAATCAGATCAAAACCAAATTTCATTAATGACTACCAACTAACTCATCAATTAATATTAATGCGCATAACTGGGCATCGGTTTATGTGAAAAAAAATTCGAAGGATGAGCCCTGAAGATCTGCGATAAGGCAATTTTCTGATTTGCTTCGCAATATCGCAGATCACAATATCGCTAATCCGTTGCTTGTGGCAATCATCCATTATCATATGTTTTCTCCGAAATGCAATTTGCGAGACACGTCATCGCATATCGAGGGTTTGAGGTGTTTCACCTTAAGTGATATTTGAGGCATGCAATGCAATGAGTGTCTTCTGTGCGTGATTTCGCATCACGATTTCACAATCGTAGGATTCTGTTTGTAGGATGGAATCCATTACCTTTCTACGATGTGACGCTCTTTATTGAGAGAATGATTTTGTTTGAACTTATCATAAAACTTATGTCCTTTTTTATTTTTCGAGTATTCTCCTAAGTTTATGATAGTAAGATTTATTTAAAAAAGAATACAAGTACTAATTTATTTTTTAAAATTTTAGGATAAAGGGTCTCCACTTATTTAGTATTAGTAATAAAAATAAATAAGAGGGGGGTTGTTGCTGGCCACAACAAGTTCGTTAAATGAAATTAATTACAATATCATGTCAAGCAAGGGTGTTTCTTTTCCCCTACCTTTTTTAGCATATACATTGATAATTTAGAAGAGATTTTAGAATAAGTAGATTATGTTAACCCCACTCTCACTGGTATATTCATCACTCTTATTCTTTATTCTAATTATATTGTACTTTTGGTGAGGAATCATAACAATCTTGGAAAGCAACTAAGAATCCTCAAAAAATTTTGTTCCAAGATAAGTATGACTATTAATATTGAAAAAACAAAAGTCATGATAATTAAATCTAGAAAGATCAAATATGATATTTTTATATATGACAACAAAAACTTGGAGGGTGTTCTGTCATATAAGTATTGTCTAATTGGTATCCATCACAAACTCAACTAGAATTATAACATTGAGGAAAGGACAAATGAAGGATGGAAAGTTTTTATGGAATTGAAACTATTACAATCATCAAATATTTGGATATAAGATAAAAATATTCCTTTTTGGGACTCTTGTCACCTCTATTATTTTATATGTCTGTGAGGTTTAAGGATGCAATATATTTATAGAGTCATGGAGGAAGAGTAACAAATTTAAAAGTAGTTTACAACCCATAATCTCAAGGTTAAAGGAAATACACCTATTCTATCTTCCTCATTGAAGCAAGTCTTTCTCTCACTGAAAGCATCATTATGCATTAGTATCTTATGTACAAGAGGACTTTAACAACATGGAAAATAGAGTGTCCTAAAATTGCTTCTAACTCTAGCCAAAACCAACTTTGACTCAAGCACAGATTGCATAAGGATGTCTAGTCTTGGCTAGGCCATTGATTGATAAAAAATAAGGTTGTTTTGTAAAATAAAGATAATAGTAAAAAAATTCTTACATCATAGTTAAAGAGAAATTAAAACTATACTTAGATTAAATCTAAATTAAAAAGTATTTATCACATTGCAAACGTGGACATATTAATTCAACAAATTTTTGATGGTCTTGGAAAGCTTCTCTTATATTCTAAGAATTTCCAAATAATCTCCAACCTCAACATATCAATTCAACAAATTTATAATGATCTTGGAAAGTTTTTCTTAAATTCTAAAAACTTCTAAATAATCTCTTACTTAGCAATATCTCCTAAACTATATTCAATTTTAGTTCAAAAATCTTATAATAACTACTTTTTCGAACTACCCAAATCGCACTACTCTATAACTACCTTTTCAAACTACCCAAATCGCCCTACTCTATAACTACCTTTTCAAACTACCCAAATCGCCCTACTCTATAACTATCTTTTCGAAGCCCACCCTACTCTATCCTTCGGCCAACAACAAAAGATTCACCACGGCGGATGAATTGCTTTGTTAGGTTACATTCAATTCATAATATACTCTATTCACCACGGCGGATGAATTGCTTTGTTAGGTTACATTCAATTCATAATATACTCTATCCTTCGGTAGTGGCAAACGATTCACCACGGCGGACCGAATCGCTTTGTTAGGTTTTGGGAGCAGGCTTGTGGTTTGTTTTTTCTAAAGGTCTCATTCGGCATTTTCGTAAATATTCAAGTATCTTTTATCAGATGCTTGCGGCACGATGGTTAATCCGATATATGGATCACTCAGCCTTTTTCTTTCTGGGAACTAGACAAAATGCCAGGAGGCGGTAGATAACATCCTGCGAGAATTGTTCCCTGCTTCTACGAAAGGCAATTTCGTGTCCCCAAATCCTAGATTTACGTTGCCAGTGAAAGGGATGGTCGGGGGTGAGCAACAAAAAACAATGAAGGGTAGAGGCAAAAGCAGATTCAAGGGCTTCAACTGTGAAAAACCTAAGCATAAGGAACTGGAAAGTACATCGATTGGAAATCATTATGGTTCAAGCAGTAGATTTAATGACCAGGACAGTGTAAAAGAGACGTTACACAATTTAGGAAATGGCAAATTTAATGGGGAGTACGTAGAGATATATTCAACGTGCCTATTAGGGCGGGGAAAGGATGAATTCCTTGCTTCTAAATCATAGATGGAATGCCACTGCAATCTACACTCAAGCATTAAATCTAGTCAAATTGAAACTCCTGCATCTACCTGCATTGTCGTGGACCTAGAGCTTACGCTTGGTTCTCACAAGTCCACAGCCTGAGGAGATAAGTCTAGAGCTTAAGTAGACAAACAATCGTTGGACTGAGGCCCATTTGGATCGCTTTATGGCGGAGACTTATCTTCCATGAAAAAATATGCTTTCTAGTGCGGCCAAATAGAAATTGCATATACTAGCTCTTCTACCCATTATTGTATCTATGAAATAGGAGTGAAACTATTATACACTAGTAGAACTAGCATCTGACAGGCTTCTGAAACCAAACCTTTTTACAGTGGAATCATAAATGATGATTTTTAAAACACGTGAAAAACAGTTCCATCTTTACCGAAAAGATATATTTCTGCTCACGTCAACCACCAAACTATTCTTTTATAAATATTGCAAAATGTTCTAATAATAAATAAATTTAATATACGTTACAAGCAGTTTGTATTCCATTTTTTTCAATACTTATAAATTATGAACAAATGGTAGAAAGATAATGGTAGAAAATTAGAGGTAGAAAGCTTCGTTGTTTGGTGTCTTTAGCCATTGTAGCGTAAGCTACTCTTTTGGTACAATAAGTTCCACTATCCTCCATAGAATATAGCAATAATAAGTTCCACCTATCCCCGGAGAGTATAGCAAGAAATTTATGTTCGTTTTTTCATTTCTTGTTGTGGATAGGATCATCTTTTACTATGTCTCTTGTTGGCTGCCTAGATGAGCATAGTTTTGACAGTTGGACTATATGTTGTTGTAGTATTTGTCAGCCAAGTCTAGTGCACTCAAGGCTTTCTAATGGTCCCTCGGAATGAGGTGAGGGATGCGCCTTGATGAATGGGTGGAATAATGCTCGTTGAATGGAAAGCCAATCCTAATGTATATCTTCCTTGTCCCTCTTATTAAACAATCCATTAAAAAGTTTAAAAATTATTTCAAATTATTTTCTTCTTACTTTTATTTAATTATTATTTAAAATATTTTTTAACATAATATTATATTAAAAATATTTTATGAAATATATCCTTTATTGATTAAAAATTTATAATTTATAAATGAAATTTGTTTCTTTATATGTTTATTAATTAATGTATATCTTCCTTGTCCCCCTTATTAAACAATCCATTAAAAAGTTTAAAAATTATTTCAAATTATTTTCTTCTTACTTTTATTTAATTATTATTTGAAATATTTTTTAACATAATATTATATTTAAAATTTTATTTAAAATATATCTTTTATTAACTAAAGATTTATTGGAAGTTGCAGGATGTGTTGGCTCTAAGCTCACTAGCATGGTCATTACCCTTCTCCTCTATGCTGATGATATTGGTATTTTATGACTCCTGAGACACCATGGGTCACATATTAAACATTCTTATAAAAGAGGATGTCTTTTCTATGGAAGATGTGGAGTTGAGGATCATAAAGTTTGCAAATGTGAAAGCTAAAGATATTGAAGGCTACCAAGCTGAAATTTTTCAAAATGGGAAGGTCTATCCTCATCTCTCATATTCACAAACTTCTAAATTTGCTGGTAAAATGTGGTTTCCCTAAGCCTTGAATGCAATGCCTCATTGTGCTTATCTTTAAAAGTGGGGATAAAAAAATTCCCTCTAACTATAGGACCATTATGATCAGTGACATTTTAGCCAAACTATATGGGCTCATTTTAAAAAAGAAGATTAGCCTCTGGCTTGAAATCCATGGTAAAAGAGCTAAAGGGAAAACTTGTTTTAGGAGACATCACTTAACTATTGACCACCTTGTCATTCACTTTAGAAAAGTTTTCGGCACAGTGCCTCAGAATAAGCTATGGAAAAGACTTGAAGAGATAATGGTTCCTCTCAAGTGGAGGGTTGTTGTGATTCGGCTATACGAAAGTGTTTTCGTCAAGATTAAAACCAATGAGGGTTGCTCTAATGAAATTAAATGCATTATCAACATTAAGCAAGGGTGTCCCCTATCCCCTACCCTTTTTTCCATTTACATTGGTAAGCTAGAAGGGGTGTCCCCTATCCCCTACCCTTTTTGGCATTTACATTGGTAAGCTAGAAGAATGTTTGGAAGTCGTGGGATACGTTGAGCCCAATATTGCTAGTATGGTCATTACCCTTCCCCTCTATGCTAATGATATCATTCCCTTAGCCAGAGGTCGTGGGGATCTCAACAAGTAGCTTAAAACCCTCCATGGTTACTACTCCAAGATGGGTATGATTGTTAATACCTCCAAGACTAAAGTCATGATAATTAAATTTACAAAAAGATCAACCATGATAGTTTCATATACAATAACAATAACTTGGAGAAGGTTTCTTCATATAAATATTTAGGTATTGACATTCATCATCAGTGCAACTAGAATTACAACATTGAGAAAAGGATTATTGGAGACTAGAAAGCTTACCACGAGCTTGAAAACAATTGTAAGATTGTAAGTTGGCAGATCTTTGGGTTTGGAGTAAAAAAAGGTCTCTCTTTAAGACTCTTGTCACCCTTGTTATATTATATGGCTGTGAGGTTTGGGGTTGCATTATATCTAGATATTCATGGAGGAAGATTGAGTTGATCTAAAAGCGATTTATAACATACAACTTCAAGATTAAAGGAAATATTCCTTATCCTAACCTTTTAATTGAAGTTAGTATTTCCCTCATTAAAAGCATGGCTATGTTCAGGTATTTGATGTATAAGAAGAACTTGTACAACATGGAGGCCAAGAAGCTCCCCAAAATTTCTTCTACCTCTAACTAGAGCCCCCGCCTCCAACTCAAGTGAGGGTGGCACAAGTGAGGGTGGCACAAGGATGCTCAGTCTTGGCTCGAACATTAGGGGATAAATGAGGAGATCATCTTGGAGAATAAGGATAATATTAAAAATATTATTACTTCCAAATTTAAGGATAAGTTGTGGGATGATAAGGAGCTATAGAGGAAAAGGAAGCTAATGTATTATAAGGATATGATCAACCCCACTCTAGCTAACCATAATCATCTTTATGTCTTGACTAGTGCTAAGAAGAAAATGAACATTGTGAATGTGAGAACTAATTCTCATGAGCTCCAAAGTAAAACAAAAAGTTTGTCTATCCCCAAAACACCTTGGGATGAAATAATCTATTACCTTTGTGATTCTAAAAGGGTTGAAGATAAAAAACACTTTCTCTTAGATTCTTCAACCCTTACTCACATTTATTCACATTTCCAAAACATTTGCGACATAGCCAACCTCCTTAACTTGCTAAATAGACAAAACTATAATAACCTCAATCATATTTTTTTATTATAAAAATAAAATATTATATAATCTTAATTAATCACTTATTTTCTTAAAATTTAAGAAACCACAATAATTGTATTAATCATGCTCCTCGTATATATATCATCCTCCTCTATATATCATCCTCCTCGTATATATATACTCCTTTTATATATCATCCTCCTCGTATATATATACTCCTTTTATATATAGATATAGATATATATACTCCTTTTATATATATATATATATGAGTTTGCATCTGGTATTTTTTATTATTGAAAACAAATTAATATAAACAACAAAATATTTAATTTCAAGTATTTTCAATCTTTTATGTCGAGTGTACATGAAAGTGTATTGTGTAACAAGATTGTGTCTTTGCACACCTTTTAAGAGAGATGTTAATATGTTCGGTTGGAATGCGGAAATATACCCAAAACTTAAATATCATGTTTGCCCATTGATATTTTATTCTCGAAAGACACTGATCCAATTGCAATTGCATTAATGTAGATGTTTATAGATAGAAGTAGAGGTCCACAAAACAAGATCCCACGTTATCACAATACTTTACAGCAACCAGACTTACAGAACAGTCCAGAGCGTCTGCATTCTTTATACCTATCTAGAAAAGCTGTGATGAAAACATCTAAAGATGCTGCTGCGATGATGGCTGAGGATGGCCATTAATAGCGACGTCAGACCGGATCTGATTATCAGAATGATGGCTACTCTCATTGTGACCCGTATCTGTATGGCGTTCTTCGATGATTCTGATTCTATCAGGTTGAACCCACCTGCCCTCCGAGTTCTGGAGCATTCCTTTGTTCGCGTCTTGTCTCCAGAAGGGAGGAACCAGGTAGTGTTCCTTTAGAAAATCACACGACTTATTCACCATAGCAGGATCTCGGCCGGAAGACAGATGGAAGCGCTGTTCCGGACCATGATATCCGTCGAGTAAGTGCAGAAGGGCCTCCAGATTATGAAAGCAGGAGAGATCGTTAGTGGGCTTTAAGAAAGGGGAATGTGTGTGATCTAGAGCCAGCTCCACACCTACATGACTGTAACTCCACGGAAGCTTATCGATCCACTTCCTCATGATCTTGAACTTTTCGTTGAACAGAATCCCGGGGACCTTCGGCACTTCGTCGTGCACGTTCACCACTCTCAGAAACTTGACGCCCAGTTCCTCGCACCGATCCTTGAAAGCCGCGTTGCCCACCCTCGGCCCTGCGAACGAGAACACCGTTATCGGAATAGACTCCCCTTGATCGTCGCTCTCCGATCGGTTCAGCCCCATCTCTGCGATATCGTAGGCGCTGAGTACGGCCAGCGCGCTCCCCAGGCTGTGACCCGTGATCGTTATGCTCAGCTGCTCGCCTCTGTATTTCTGCAGCAATTGCCGGAGTTCCGACAGGACTTGATCCCGTGCGCTACTTTTACAGAACCGGCAATCCCGTTCCCTGGCAGTGTAGAGGTTTAGGAACCCCGATTCGACCTTCAGATCGGGATGGGGATGCACGTAGTTCATTTCCGCAGGCCTGAGAAAATCCATGAGGTCCGCGATCCACTCCAGATAAGTCACCGTTCCTCTCCAGGCAATCACGATATCCCGTCGCCCAAGTCTCCTGATCTCGTCCTCATCCGTGGCCACGGCTATGAAGCCCATCCAATTGGCGTGAGTGCTCCACATCTTCTGCAAACGGGGTCTCTGGAAGAAGCCGGGCAGATTGATGTTGGAGGTCGCGTAGAGATACTTGGTCACTTCATAACCGTAATCCTCCATCCCCACCCCTTGGAAGAGCTCCCTACGAGTATACTTGCAGCTGCCGCAATACCTAGAGAAGGGGTCGAAGTCGAAACCGTCATAGCAAGCCTGGCCGAATTCTCCGTACCGGATGATTTCTTTTCGCAATATGTCGTCCATGGGATCGAGCAGCCCTTCCCAGTTGTTAGAGCCGTGAATTTCCCTCCAAATGTCCGCCAATTCTCTCTTGGGCTTCGTCTCCCCAAAGTCTAACTCTGTTTCCTCGTCAACATCTAGCGCATCCAGCATGCTCGGCAGGGATTCCGTCGCCGCCCTTCGGATGGTCGGGTTCCTGGCTCGATGAATCCATTGTGGATCTTGCAAAATTCGCCCTTGCAGTAGGATCGAGGGGGCCGATGCACAGAGAACATGGCGGTGTGGCATACATTGATTGGAAATCTGATGAGAAGCTTTGGAAGAAGAAGGTAAAGGCACAGCGAAAGACAGCGTAAGCATTGCCAGGGATGTCATGGCTGCAAGCGCAGAACTCATGGGCCAACTTAATGAAGATAGGTTCGATCGGAGGCATGTCTTTTATAATTCTTGACATTGTCTTGAATATGTGAAACAGCCGTGCTCGCCCACGGAATTGCTTTGAGAATGCGTGGGCGGCGGGACTCTTCTGATTGAGAAAAACGGAAGAAAAATGAGAGAAACATCTAATCAGTCAACCGAATTAGATACGTACGATGTGACGACTGACAGACTTAGTTCGATATATTCGAATCATATATTACATTAATATGGAGTCTGATTTTTTGGAGATTCCGGTGACTGAATTGAGATTAATCTTGATTTGTTGCAGTTAAAATGGGTTTTTAAATGCATATTTAGATTCAGCACCCTGAAAAATCCTTGGGACGTTTTGATTATTCAGAAACTAACGATCAAACTTGCGATTTTGACCCGGAAAACCACTAAAAAACTTTCAAAAAAGACATTATAAACCACTGCCATTAATATGGTTACCGCCAACTACACTTCAGCGTTTTGCCTACGCTAAGTTGTTCTTCACTAAATATAACATGAACATATTAATAGAAATAAAACTACTAAGTCTATACTTTGGTTTCGTTATTTATTCTTTTGTGTTATTATAGAAAATGAGCGTAACTGTAACCGGTGTTCAAAGTGGAAAACATTTCAAAGGCGCCAAACAGCTGAAAGAAAAGCTGGGTCCATTAACCGGTCAGAGTGTTTTCCGACAACAGAAAGTTAACAGTAAAAACATGTGCTCCACATTGAAAAAACCAGCTGGCTCCTTTTAACTCATAGCTTCGTGTATAAAGCTCTGAGTGCAACCCTTCAAAATACCATCTTCATGATGGCGTTGTCTACCGAGCGTCAAATTTGATTTTACAGTGAAAAATCAAAATCAGTTTTGAAGGGTCTGAATTGTGTTATGGTGAAAATAGATTTAATTTTATAGAACAAAAATGGGGCACTTAAAATTTTGAAGTTTGATTATTGTAATTTAGACTTATAAAAAAATTGCTTTATTTTATTAAAATTTTGCAGAAATTTTCATGGTTTTCAGATCAAATTGGAAAGACTCTTCATGATTCTGATCATTCAAAGTTGGTGTGAACTGTTTCTCTGGTGTTTAATATCAGTTCCCTTCATTATCCAGCATTTAAAAGTTATTACGCTTCATAGTCTAATTGTTACAAGTTTTGGAAAGTTTACATGCACATTAACATAGCTACATATTTCGATTTTCATTGCTATATTTTCATTGCTTTAGAATTTGTGTTTGTTTATCCACATTAATATAGCATAAAGCATACATATCTTTAGATAATTTTAGTTTGCTTTAATGTGTGTATGTGGTGTATGCACATTAACATAGCATAAATAAGGCTTAGCTTTAGTTAGCTTTAATGTTTGCATATTGTTAACTTTAACTTAGCTGCTTTATGTATTAATTCTTTCATCACTACTAAATATATAAAATTTATTTTTTCTTCTAACATTTTTTTCAATTCTTGTAACTTTATACAATTATTCCCCAGCTAAATCTTTACTTGTGCCAACTTTAACAATTTAATAATTTGATAATATTAAATAACAACATAGGTATTGTTCACCATCACACTCACTTACTTCATGGGAGACAAACACTTTATTACAAAGAATTTAATTTTCTGATGTGAGTGTGGAGATTGGATGAAAATAAATTTATAAATATAAATGTTATTAGAGGAGTGAAAAGTGTGATTTAATTTTCTGATGTGAGTGTGGAGATGGGATGAAAATAAATTTATAAATATAAATGTTATTGGAGGAGTTAAAAGTGTGATTTAATTGTGAATTATAAAGCTCGATTTTAAATTAAATAGATTTTTGTATAATTTTAATCACAAAAAAATCACTGAGTAATTTTTTTTTTAATTTTCTTTTCACATTTTCCCTAATTTTTTTCACATTCTATTTTGTTTATGGTTTTTTTTTTTTCCTCCCATTTTTTCGTATATTTCTTTTTCTTTTTACTTTTTATCTTTTCCTATTCAGATATTTCATTTACTATTTTCATGACTCTTCATCTTCTCATGTGTTCCTGTTCTCTATCTCTTCCGCACATTTTGAAGGTAAAAAGAAGACTTATGACGATTCATCCATTAGAGAGAATTCAATTTCTGGATAGGATGCAGACCATCCGATTGAGTGGTGTCACCTCAAAGGAAGGTAGGCCTGCAGAAAAGCCTTTCTCCGTCATTGTGATAGGCAAGTCCCCAAGATAGGGATATGCGGAATGAAAGGTATAGAAAGAGAGAGCATAAATATTATGTTAAAATGGCTCTTTCTTCAATAATACAATGCTAATTATCTTAATAATGTAACTATTAAGGACAAAAATAGATACAAATGTGATAAAAAAAAATTGGAGTGTGGCTATATCTCAATAATTCCTTTATCTTGAATTAATAAATGGATACCATTGTAATTCATATTTTCCCATATTTTTGAGGATGATGAAGGTAGATAATATATCTTAATAATTTTGGTATATTAAATTAATATTTTATTATTTGGAAAATATAATTTTTACTTGTTTTGTTGTGATTTGTTTTATATATAAGAGTATGTTTCTAATATATTAGGGAGTTTGTTGAAGTTTAATTGGTTGAGAGACTAGATTGGTGCGTGGTTGAGATATTCACGGAGCCAAAAGATTGTATTTATAAGATAGACTAGCTCTCTCGAGATATAGCCTAAAGTATTTATATTGTATTAATAATTTTCATGTGAATACAATTTTTTGAGTGTATTTAGAAAATATTTATTAATATCATAACCTACCTAGGGTAACTCCATCTGGAGGGGACTGGGGGCATAGAAAGAGTAGAATATATTTTTGTTGTGTCTTTGGTCTGCCGTCTTTTTTTAACAAGCAATTGTATTTTAGCATGACGAGCATTGGTATCATTGTATAAGTTTGGTTGAAGTGATACCCTAAGTGTGTCAAAGATATTGGCAAAGAAGAAGCATGGATTGGTGGGTAGAATGACTCTGAGGTAATTGGTGCTACAACTTCTGCAATGTTGGATGTCTACATGATAACTTGGCGATGGTCATCATAATGATAATTTCAAAAATGTTTTTCTCAGATGAAAACTAGTTGATTACCATCGCCAACATCCCAAATGGTGGGCAACTACTTCCGAATCTCGGCTACACTTGACAACTTAGAAGAAAATATCCATTCATCATCTGTGAGTGAGGTGTCATTTAGGAGATACGTGTTGAACGCCAACAATAGATGTGTCTAGGAACCAATTGAATTATCTACAACTGGAGATCAGACTCAACATGGTTGGAAATACATTTGTTCCAAAAATGGAATTGATATTTCTACCAAGAAAATGGGAGAGGTAGCGATAACAATCGTTAATGGCCACAGAGTGTTCAAGGTCCCTTCGTCAAGCTTCAAGAACGTGGTCAATCCAATGATGGGAATTAGAGTTCATGGCAGTAGATGAAATCATCACATAAAACAACATGAGACAACACAAATAGGTAGAACACATTAAAGAGAGAGAAGATTACAATGGAGAACAAAATCATAGAATTATATTACATTAAAGGCCTTTGCCTTACTTGGATTCTCTAGTTGAGGCAAATACAAATTTATAGATGACGAAGGATCTATAATTTTATGCATGTGATTTTGATGACTTCTCAGTGAAATCTAGAAGTCAAATGACGGTGGGCAGTAGTCGGTGGCAGCTATTTGTGGACAGCGGAGTGCCGAAGAGTTGGTGTCGATGTTGGAGCAGTATGCGTTGTCTTCTATACTTGGCTTCACATTTAACATTAACCCACTTGAGTCCAAATAAGAATCATGAATCAAGTCACACTAAGTCCTACCATGCCTCTACATAACTCATGTTTATTTCTTGGTAGAATCTTAGTGAGCATATCAACAAGGTTCCCATCTGTATAGATATTTTCCAAGGATAAGTGTCCTTCCTCCAACACATATCGGATCCAATGGTACCTTAAGCCAATGTGCTTAGTTTTTTAGTCAAATGTTTTTTTTTCACCAAATGAATGGAACTCAGACTATCACAATATAACACATACTTATCCTTATTTAGTCCTATCTCTCCTAGGAATCACTACATCCACAACATCTCTTTGCAAGCTTTTGTTGCAGCTATGTACTCAGCCTCTATTGTAGAGAGAGCTACTATTCTTTGTAGCCTTGACACCCAAGATATTGTTTCCCCTACAAATGTATACAAATAACCTGTAGTGGACTATTTGGTGTCCATATCACCAACCATATTTTCATCTGTAAATCCTTCAAGCGCGGCCTTATTATGACGAAAACATAAATAGTAATGATTAGTACCCTTGAGATACCTCAAAATCCATTTTACTACTTACCAATGTTGTTTTCCTAGATTGGCAAGGTACTTTCTTACTACTCTCACTAAATATGAAATGTTTGGTCATGTGCATATCATGGCATACATCAAGCTGCCAACTATTGAAGCATAAGGAATCTTACTCATTTCTTCCTTCCCCTTGTCATCACTAGGACATAACTCAATACTCAACTTGAAGTGGGCTACAAGGGATGCACCAACTGGCTTGGCATCCTTCATATTAAACTTGTCAAACACCTTCTTGATATATTTTTCTTGTGAAAGCCACAACCTTTTTTTTCCTATCACCATAATGCTCATCCCCAATATTTGTTGTGTTGTTCCCAAATCCTTCATTGCAAATTTGTTGCCCAAATATTTCTTCAACCTATTGATCATATTCTTATCCTGCCCAATAATTAACATGTCATCAACATATAAAAATAATATGATATACTTGCCTTGATCATACCTTTTGATATAGACATAGTGGTCAACTTCCAACCTATGAAAACCATGTTCCAACATGGATGAATCAAATTTCTTATGCCATTGTTGAGGTGCCTGTTTCAACCCAGAAAGGCTCTTCTTCAACTTGCAAACTAGGTCTTCTTTGCCTTCTTATATGAAGCCTTTTGTCTTCTTCGTATGAATTTTTTACTCTAATTCACCATGAAGGAAAGAATTTTTTACATCTAACTTTTCACATTCTATGTCTCAAGTAGCAACAAGACCAAGAATGGCTCTGATGGATGACATTTTGACAACAGGTAAGAAAATCTCAATGAAGTCAATACCTTCTTTTTGGGAAAATCCTTTCACCACCAGCCTTGCGTTGTACCTCTCCTTCTTTTCATCATCTTCATGCTTAATCATGTATACCAAATTGTTTAAGGCATTTCTATGTTTCGAGAGCTTTACCAAATCCCAAGTTTTATTTCCCAACAAAGAGTTCATTTATCCCTCCATTTCTTTTTTCAATTCTTTACTATGCTCAACTTTACAAATCTCTTGAAAATAATCAGGCTCACCTTCATCAGTTAACAGTTTATAGTTTTAAGGAGGATACCTTCGTGAAGGCTTATGAGGCCTAGAAGATCTGTGAACCAACTGTGGTTGTGTATTATCAGGTTGAATCTCCTATAAAGGTTCCTGCAAGATTCCTTCTTCTTGGTGTTCATCATTTTTCACTTGTTTTCCTTTCTGCTCTTGAATTTTTTGTCCATTTTCTTGCATTGGTGGGATGTTTTCATGTTGCTCTTGAAACCTGTCAATAAAATTCTTGACCTCCAACTCATCTACAAACCCCTTAAACATTTTTAACTCATTAAATATAACATCCCTACTTCTAATAAATTTATGTTTGACTGGATCCAATAGACGACAACCAAATTCTTCATCCACATATCCCAGAAAAATGCATTTCGTAGATTTATCATCTATCTTAGTTCTATTTTCTTGTGGAATATGTACAAATTCTTCACATCTAAATATTTTCAAATGAGAATAATTCAACTTCTTACCAATCCAAACTTCTTCAAGGATGCCGCCATCCAAGGCTGTAGTAGGAGATCAATTTATAAGATAGCAAGTTGTTCTTAAAGCCTCTGCCCAAAAATGCTTCTCCAAACCAGAATTTGATAACATACTCCACACTTTCTCCATAATTGTGTGATTCATACTTTTACAACACCATTTTGTTGAGGAGTATCAGGCACAGTCTTTTCATGCTTTATGCCAAACTTATTACACTATTCCTTGAACGCATTTGAGAAATATTCTCCACCATTATCTATTCTTAGACACTTGAGAAATTTGTTAGTCTCTCTTTCAACAACAACATGGAATTTTTGAAATATTTCAAACACTTCACTTTTACTTTCCATAGGGTAGGCAAAAACCTTCATGGATGCATCATCTATAAATGTTATAAAATATGATGCTCCTCCTAATGACTTGATGTTAACAAGTCCAAACTCACATGAGTGTATCAATTCTAACAATTTTTTCTTTCTGTCGTGGCCACCTCTAAGGAATGAAACCATTCTTTGCCTACCATAAATAAAATACCCACAAAGATCAAGATTATAGGATTTCAAGCATGGCAGCAATTTTTTATCAAGAAGTATTTTTAAGCCTTTATGGCTCAAGTGACCCAAGCGCTTATGCACAGATCTACTAAATTTCCTTTTTTTGTGATAGAAGCTAAATATGATTTTCCTATCATTTACTTCAATTTATATAATTTTCCTGTCTTGGGTCCCTTGGTGACTGTGGAAATTCCCACTGTAGTTCAACAAATTATGCAATATACTAAACCAAAATACAAGATCTACTTCTACAACAAACTTTGTAGAAGCTTAATCGAATATGAGCAAGATCAAATAGAACACATATAACTGAGAACAAGAATTCAATCACACATAAACAAAGAAGAATACTCTAGGGAAAAACTCAACTAAAAACCTTGATCTCTGTATTATAATACAAGTGGAAATATGTTCAGATTACAAAAAGAATCACCTCACAAGCTATCTTGCTCTCTCTGCAATCCAACTGCTACTCATAGACAATCAAAGGCTTCTCACAAACCTTCTCCTCTGCCCTTCAAGCCTCCTATTTCCTTTCCTAGTTTTTTCTGGGTTCTAGTGCTTCCACTTGTGTGAATTCCCACCTCACACTGCTCACTTGACTCAGAAATAATTGCACAAACCTGAAGGAGATAATTCCTTCTGCGTGGATGAGTTTCCTATATAGGAAAAACCCTCCAACTGATAGTACACTGTCCCTTCCTCTGATCTCAACTGGGTCTCTGACTGAACTGACATGCATGAGTTATTTATGAGAGAATATTCAAGTATCTGGAGAGCAACAGTTACATGCATGCAAGCATTAACTAACTGAACTCACAATTAATTCTACAAACTATTAGAACTAATCTAACTGGACTAAACTCAGTTAAATGAGCTAACTAATTACAACTAAAATTAAAACTCATCCTTATCTCTTTAACTGAGGGATAAATTCCTCAATCAATGGAGAAATTGTCGCATGTCCTCACATAGACTTCATGTTTGATTTTCTACAACTAGTTAACTCAAGATGAATTAATTAATTTTTTTACAAACTGCTATGATCAAATTCAAATTTTACTTCTCAATTTTAGTTCAGGGACTAACTAAAATTGGAATCTATCCTAAAATGCTATTTTTAGCACTTCCATTTTTCATTCCTTGTTGCTATGTCCAACACTGGTACCCGAACTACTATTTATAGCATTTCTATATTTAGAATTTCTTGTTGCCATTTTCAACACTCCCTCTCAACAAGAAAGGTATTCAACTCGAACTCGATCCTAAACCTTTGTAATGTTCTGCATGCAACACTTCTCCCAAGTGTTATTGCTCCAACAACTCTAGAAACAAAAAATCTCCCAACTGACCTTCCTATTGGGCTAGAAACACCCTTTGATGCTGAAGTTCCCTCTGCTACTAATAAGTTCTCCCTCTATGACCTCTGAGCTGCTGCAACACTCCATGCACCTCGCACCATTCCACACCTCTTTGTGCCATCTTGCACTGGTGCAACATTTCTGTGCCTCTCGCATTGTTGCAACCTGCTAGCTCTGCACTGTCTTGAGAATCCTGCACTATAGCTCTCTCTGCCACTCCATCTGCATCAGTCTCTACCCACTTAGCCAGTCCTGCTACTCCTCATCGAGGCTCCCATAGCAAGGTATAATCAAGGAGGCTGGGTACCTCAAGGATCCCGCCCCTTGTTGGGTTGTATTATATTCTTCCACGACTAGCCCATGTAGTTAACTAGGGGTTAGAGAGGAGAGGTCACAGGGGGTTTGAAGGGCACCCGTAACCCCACTTTATGGGGTTTGGGGTAACGCCCCAGAAAATTTTGGTTTTGGACCCTATAGTAGGTTGGTCAGACCCACCTATGGTTTTGTGCATGATTTTTGCACATATTTTTGGATGTGATGGTTTTCGGTCCATGGTTTTGGATGCGATGGTTTTTCAGTCGATGGTATTAGATGCTTCGACATGTATAAATATGTATTGTAACATTGAAAAGAATATAATGAAAAATCAAGCTGGTAGTCACGGTTTTGGGATCCAGGGGAAATCTCTATGTATATGTGTTTTATGTGTTATGTTATTGCATTGTTTATTTTCTATGTTTTAGAATTCATATGCAGGTAATTTCTGTATAGGGTTAAAACCTAGATTTGGTATTAGAGCAGTTTTTTCTTCAAGGGGACGCCTTTGTTGCTAAGGGGTTTCGCTCGGGCCTGTGGTAGACCCTGTTTAGTGCGAGATCTGTGAGATCGATTATGGTGGTGAAAGAAGATGGCGAGCAGTGGAAATATAGAGATCGAGAAATTTAATGGTCAGAGTTTTGAGTTGTGGAAATTCAAGATGGAGGATCTGTTGGTGGATAAATATCAGTGGATCACAGTAGATCTGGGTACTAAACTAATAGGAGTGTCCGATGAAGAATGGAAGAAGTTGGATCAGAAGGCAAAGAGCACAATACGATTATGTGTCTCAGATTCAGTATTGCTGAATGTTTCAGGGGAAGCTACGGCGAAGGCTTTGTGGGACAAGTTAGAGACTTTGTACCAATCTAAGTCTCTGGTGAATAAAATGTTCCTACGGAAAAAATTGTATAACCTAAGAATGAAAGATGGAGACTTAGTGACAGAGCATCTGAACGCATTTAATACTATGGTAAGTCAATTAGCATCTATTGATATTAAAATTTCAGATGAAGATAAGCGCATCAGTTTGTTGTGTTCTCTACCAGATTTATGGGATAGTCTGGTTATTGCAACAAGTAGCAATTAAACTGCCTTACAGTTTGATGAAATAGTCTCGTCCTTGCTGACAGAGGAGATGAGATGGAAAAATATGAAGAGCCAGAATGGTGATGCCTTGTCTGTATGAGGAGGGTCCCAAAATAGAAGACAAAATAATTCATCGAGTGGGAGATATAAATCTAGAGGGAGATCTAAATCTCCAAGAAAAGATATAAAGGTGGTGTGCTAGAAATACGAAAAGGAAGGGCACTTCAAAAGGGATTGTAAATCTAAATTTCCTATTAAAGGAAAGGGATCTGATGATGCTCCTTCTACAGAGGCAAAAACCACCTCAGATAAAGGTGGGGATGTGTACTTGGCTTCTTCAAGTACACATGTAGATCATGAGGCATGGTTGATTGACTCAGGTGCATCCTTTCACTTCACAACCCATAGAGAGTGGTTTTGTGAGTATGAGGAATACGATGGTGGTGATGTCTTCTTAGGGGATGATAGGAAGGCTAGAATCATTGGTCATGGAAAAGTAAAGTTGAAGTTGCAAGGTGGAAGGGTTATAACACTTCCAGGTGTTCTACATATTCCTGCATTGGCCAAAAATCTGATTTCTGTAAGCATGTTGGATGATGCAGGTGTAAGAACAGTGTTTAAGAAGGATACTTGCAAAATGGTTCGAGGAGCACTGGTATTGATGTGGGGAGTTTGAATTGGAACTCTGTACAAGATGCAAGGTAGCACTATTATTGATGGGTGCAATAGTTTTGTGGTTCCTGAAAGTGAAACTGAAAATCTAGTGGTCTCTCGAGAGAAGACCATGTTGTGGCATCAAAGGCTTGGACATATTGGAGAGATGGGCCTTCGAATACTTCATGATAAAGGTATGGTAGAAGGTATGAGTAATAGCTCTCTAGAATTTGATTTCTGTGAAAATTGTGTATATGGGAAATAGAATCGGGTGAGTTTCCCCTCTAGTAGTAAGAGGGAGAAATAGATATTAGAACTTGTGCACAGTGATGTGTTTGGACCTGTGAAGGTTCCATCACTGGGTAAGTCTGTGTACTATGTATTATTTATATATGACTTCTCAAGAATACATGGATATATTTCCTTAAGAAGAAATCTGAATCCTTTGACAGGTTTAAAGAATTTAAGGCTTTCGTGGAAAATTAGACAGAGAAGAAGATAAAGGTGCTGAGGGCAGATAATGGTGGAGAATTTTGCAGTAAGGAATTTGAAAAATTCTGTAAGAAGTGTGGTATAGCACAACAGAAGACTACTCCATATACACCTTAGCAAAATGGAGTTGTAGAAAGAATGAATAAAATGTTTATGGAAAGGGCAAGAATCATGCTCAGTGGTGTCGGGTTAGGATAGGAATTATGGGCAAAGGCGGTGGATACTACATGTTACCTGGTCAATAGGTCACCATCATCAGCATTGGAGGATAGGACTCCACAAGAGGTATGGACTAGTAAGAAACCCTCTCTTTCACATCTCAGGGTATTTGGATGTGATGCATATGTACATGTTCCAAAGGAGAAACGAACCAAGTTGGATAGTAAATTTGAAAAGTGCATCTTTATTGGGTATAAGGATGGTTTAAAGGGTTATAAGCTTTGGAACCCAGTCACAAGGAAGGTTGTGTACAATCGAGATGTGGTCTTCAAAGAGGTAAAAGATGTCATTAAACATGAAGTCCAACCAAAGGACCCTAAGAAGATAGAGTTTAAGTTTAAGGAGAAAGAATCAGACTCTACAACAGAGAAGGAATCAGAAGATGAAGAGCCACAAACTCTGGGTGTGAGAAGATCAATTCGAGAAAGAATGCAGCTAGAAAGGTATATTCCATTTGCTTTCTGTTCAAATTTTACTTTATCTATTACTGACAATGGTCCCAGAACTATGAAGGAAGTAGTAGATTCAGAGGATGGCAAGCTCTGGAAAGAGGCCTTGGTTGATGAAATGGCATCTTTGCACAAAAATGAGGCTTGGGATCTAGTGGAATTGACGGCTGGAAGGAAACCCATTGGCAACAAATGGGTGTTTAAGGAGAAGACAAATGCATAAGGAAAGGTGGAGAAATACAAAGCTCAGTCGGTAGCAAAAGGTTATTCCTAGGTGCCGGGAATTTATTTTGGTGATATTTTTTCTCCTGTTGCCAAGGTAATTTCTATTAGATTACCTTTATCTGTTGCTGCTGCTTTTGATTTTGAGGTAGAACAGATGGATGTGAAGACAACATTTCTTCATGGGGATCTGGAAGAGGAAATCTACATGAAGCATCCTGAAGGCTTTGCAGTGAAGGGTAAGAAAGAACTAGTATGCAAGTTAAAGAAGTCTCTGTATGGGTTAAAACAGTCACCAAGGATGTGGTATCAAAAATTTGATATGTTTATACAGGGACTTGGCTTCACCAAAAGCAAAGAAAATCATTGTGTGTACTTCAAATTAATTGGTGACTGTGTTATTTATTTGTTCTTATATGTGAATGATATGTTGCTAGTTGGAAATGACAAAGAAATTATCCAGGATTTGAATACCCAATTTTTCTCCAAATTCAACATGAAATATCTTGGTGCTGCAAACTATATTTTGGGCATGGAAATTAAAAAAGATCAGGCAAAGAGGAAGCTCTGGTTAAACTAGAGGAAGTATGTCGAGACAATATTGCAGAAGTTTAATATGCAGGATAGTAAACCGGTGAAGGTTCCTATTCATGTAGGTGTGAGGTTATCTGCTGCACAATGTTCCAGGACACAAGAAGAGGAAGAGGACATGTCCTGTGTTTCATATGCAAGTACAATCAGTAGCCTGATATATGCAATGGTCTGTACTAGACCAGACATTGCACATGCAATGGGAGTATTGAGCAAGTTTATGTCAAAACCAGGGAAGGAGCACTGGACAACAGTGAAGTGGGTTTTCAGGTATTTGCGTGGCACTAGTGATTATGGTTTGTGCTTACCAAGGAGGACCAAGATTGGATAGAGGTTGGATATTCATGGATTTGTTGATGTAGACTGGGCTGGAAAATCTGGATCAGAGAAGATCTACAAGTGGGTATGTGTTTAAACCTATTTTGAGGTGCAGTCAGTTGGATGAGTAAGAAACAATTGTAGTAGGCACTATCAACTACAGAGGCAGAATACATGGCAGCCACTCATGCAAGCAAGGAAGCAGTTTGGTTGCAGAGATTGTGTTCAAGGATGGGGTTAGTACAGGGAGCTATAAGGATAGACTGTGACAGCCAAAGTGCAATTTTCTTGGCAAAGAACCCTGCTTATCATTCAAAGACAAAGCACATTGATGTTCAGTAACACTTTGTGAGGGATATGATAGAAGACAAAAAGGTGTTGCTGGTAAAGGTGGACACTTTGAAGAATACTGCAGATGCATTGACAAAATTTGTGAGCTCTGAGAAGTTCCCTTGGTGTAGAGAAACAATGGGCATTTCAGGGCTGGAAAAATGACTAAGCTCTCTTGTGGCCCCCTGTTGAAAGAAAACAACAAGTGGGAGAATGTTGGGTTGTGTTATATTCTTCCATGACTAGGCCACGTAGTTAATAGGGGGTTAGAGGGGAGGAGGTCACAAGGGTTTGAGGGGCACCCGTAACCCCACTTTATGGGGTCCAGGGCAGCGCCCCGAAAAGTTTTGGTTTTGGACCCTATGTTAGGTTGGGTGGACCCATCTATGGTTTTGTGCATGATTTTTGCACATGTTTTTGGACACGATGGTTTTTGGTCCATGGTTTTGGATGAAATGGTTTTTCAGTCCATGGTATTGGATGCTTCGACATGTATAAATATGTATTGTAACATTTAAAGGAATATAATGAAAAATCAAGCTGGTAGTCCCGATTTTGGGATCCAGGGGAAAATCTCTGTGTATATGTGTTTTATGTGTTATCCTCTCACATTGTTTATTTTCTATGTTTTAGAATTCGTATGCAGGTAATTTCTGTACATGGTTCAAACCTACACCCCTATTCCAGCCTTCTTGGGACAGTCACTCCACATCACCTCACCTTTAACCTGGAGGTATGGATGCATGTGATCCCTCAGCCTACTTGGCTCGAAATTTACCCCTACTGGAGGTCTCTGCATGAGTGGATGCCTCCACTCAGTCTCCTCTCGACTTCTCTAGTTGTGGCTGCTCCACAACCTCCTGAAGTTGCTTCACCAACTGTGGCTCCTCCACAATTGTCTGAGACTTCTTCTGGCGCTGCATGTTGAGAGGTAATGTACTCTCCCTCTCAACCACCAAGTCTTCGTCAATTTCCTTGCTCCTCAAGGCTTTGCATGCATCTTGGACCTCAAGGGCATACAGGTTCTTGACTCATGAACTGATCTGCTTCACCTGTCTCGTGGTGACATGTCTAAGGAAAACCTTTCCCTTATTGAAGACTACAACATAGCCTTTGTCTTCCAGCATTGTGATTGACACCAAATTTTTCTTCAATCCTGGTACATACTTGACATCGATCAAGGTAATGCAAGCTCCATTATCCCTCTGAAAAATAATCATGCCTACACCTGAGACAATATACTTTTCATCATTACCCATTGTTATGAGTATCTGGAGATCGTTCGCCTCCAAAGTACTGAACAAACTCTTGTCACGACCATGTGGAAAGAAGCTCCACTATCAAGAAACTAACCACATCCCACCATGGATGAAAACATGCATGCGAAGAGGGTGAAATCAAAGTCGAATTATGTGGTCAATTCCTCCCCTTCATATCCTTCCTTGGATCCCATCTTGGATTTCTTCAATGGTCAATTTGTTGCAAAATGGCCCACCTCATGACAATGAAAGCATCACACTTTCGAACTGTCAAACTTCTTCCCACCATGGGAAGAACTCGATTTGGGATGAGAATGCTTCTCCTTCCCTTTCTTTTCCTTACTCGCTAAGGCGTAGTTTTCTTCATCCCCCTTGGATGATGAACCATCTCTGGTGCTTCTTCTTATCTCCTCTTGCATCATATCTAACCAAGGTCATTCCCAATCTGGTAGTTTCTCTCTTCCATTTACCGATTCTTGGTAGCTATGTCAGTTCTTAGGAAGATCGAGCAGTGCAAGACTCACCATGTCAACATCGGCTGTCGTGATCCCTACACTTCCAAGCTCATCCCTGCAGGTGGTGAGTTTGTTCAGATATGTTGAGATCGTGTCGCCCTTTTCACACTTGATTTTTCGAAGCTTGTCTTTCAACGCCAACTTCCTCTGATTGCTGCTATTCTGATATAGATCTTTCAATGTTTTCCACATTGAAAACGGTGTCTCAAGACTATGTGGTCTCAAAGTCCCTCCATAAGGATTCTCCTTGCTCTAGCCACACATTTCTTCCATTTCGCCAATCGAGTAGCATCAGTCGTCTTGAGGACTTCTTGATCATTGAAGTCCTTTAAACCGTTATCCTCTAATATTGCTTCCATGCAATCCTTCCAGACTATATAATTCACATTGCCATCAAGGGCATACTTGAGTCTTAAACCATTAAACGCGTTGGCTAAACTAAGATGTGATAAGAACTCGATTTCTATATTCAGGAACCTCAAAACTCAAACTTCTCCCTTCTTGTATATTGTTCTTCTCTTTGATCACCTTTGCTCTGATACCATGTAGAAATTCCCACTGTAGATCAACAGATTATGCAATATACTAAAGAAAAATACAAGATCTACTTCTATAACAAACTTTACGGAAGCTTAATCGAATATGAGAAAGATCAAATAGAACACGTATAACTAGGAACGAGAATTCAATCACACATAAACACAGAATAATACTCTGGGGAAAGCCTCAGCTAAAAACCTCGATCTCTATATTATCATACAAGTCGAAATATGTTCAGATTACAAAAATAATCAGCTCACAAGCTATCCTTCTCTCTCTGCAATCCAACTGTTACTCATAGACAGTCAAAGGCTTCTCACAAACCATCTCTTGTGACCTCCAAGCCTCCTATTTCCTTGCTTAGTTTTTCCTGGGGTCCAATGCTTCCACTAGTGTGAATTCCCACCTCACGCTGCTCACTTTGCTTAGAAATAACTACACAAACCTGAAGGAGATAATTCCCTCTGCATGGATGAGTTTCCTATATAGGAAAAATCCTCCAACTGATAGTACACTATCCCTTCCTTTGATCTCAACTGGGTCTATGATTGAACTGACATGCATGAGTTATTTATGAGAGAATATTCAGTTATCTAGAGAGCAACAGTTACATGCATGCAAGCATTAACTAACTGCACTCACAATTAATTCTACAAACATTTAGAACTAATCTAACTAGACTTAACTCAGTTAACTGAGCTAACTAAGTACAACTCATTCTTATCTCTTTAACTGAGGGATAAATTCTTCAATCAATGGAGAAATTGTTGCATGTCCTCACATAGACTTCATGTTTTATTTTCTACAGCTAAGTAACTCAAGATGAATTAATTAATTATTTTACAAATAGATGTTAAGATCAAATTCAAATTTTACTTCTCAATTTTAGTTCAAGGACTAACTAAAACTGGAATCTGTCCCGAAATTCTATTTATAGCAATGTTATTTTTAGCACTTCCTTTTTTCATTGCTTGTTGCTATGTCCAACACTAGTACCTCAACTATTTTTTATAGCAATGTTATTTATAGCATTTCTTTTTTCCATTTTCAACAGTGATGACCAATGCTCCTTTTCTAATTTTCCAACCTCTTTTTCCAAAGTTAGTGTAATAGTCTTCATCAACCAGTCGTCCCATAGAGATCAAACTCATGTGCATTTCTGGCACATGCCTGGCCTATTTCAACAATATATCTTTTCCATCCTTCATCTTGTTTCAACAATATTGTAAAAAATATTATTCCCCAAATGCACTCTACCATAATCTCCAAGATTATATGCAACAAAACTATCTTTTCATGGGGTTGCATGGTGAGATGCCTGAGATTCAAGGATCCAATCAAAGCCGCTACTAGATGTATATAAAAATGCATCTTCTACTGAAATATTAAATAATACATCATCATTTGTGACTACAACAATAGTCTCACCTTCATTTGTGTTGAATGACTTGTGACTTGTATTAGCCAATTTCTGATCCATTTGTCCTTTATTCCAAACTCTACATTCTTTCTTCATGTGCTCATATTTTCCATAGTGAAAGAAAACGAGCCTACCCCCGTTTATTTCTATCGACCTCTCTATATTAAAAGCCCTTGTCGGCCTCAATCAATTCTCCTACCACGATCAACTAAAGCTAGAGCTTCTCCTCCCTCGTTTTTCACAATTGACTTGCATTGTAGCTCCTCATTCATTAAATTGTTGCTGACATCATCAAACTTGATGGTCCCTATAGATGTTGAAGTGCTCATAGCTGCAATTAAATTTTCCTCACTGTCTCGCATAGAACACATTAACAAAATAGCTCTAATTTCATCATCTAGAATGCTTTTAATAGATGCAAGCTAACTAGTAATAATAATGAATTCATTCGAGTGCTCAACAACTAAAGCACTCTCCTTCATATTGAGATTATAAAGCTTCTTCATCAAGAACACTTTGTTTGATGTCGGGTTCTTCTCACATAGATCATGGAGCTTCTTTCATAATCCTTCTAACACATTTTCTCCTAACACATTGAAATAAACATTCTTTATTTAGCAAATTTTCGCACTTGCCTTTCTATCTATATTATTCCATTCATGTCATTGATGAGGGTTTCTTTGCTACACCCTCAATTAGAAAATATTGATCTTTTAAAATTACTATTTCCTCCATTTGTGATTTCCATAGGGGAAAATTAGCCTTGCTCAACTTCTCCATGTCAGTTAATGTTGTTGTCTCCATTCTCTATAAAATTCACACCCCAAAATATAAAAACACTACTTATGATGAAAACCTTTAATTACTACACCTTTAAATAAAAGGCCAAATTCATCTCCTTAAAAAACTTCACCTCAAATGATGACCTTTCCTTATTTCTTTTTCTAGATTAATAAAAAATTAAACTTAACATAATTATAAAACATATATAAATATATAGGTATTATAATAATAATAATAAAAAGGGTTTACAGTTTGGCCTTTTTAAAATTCACTTCAACACTTATTTTAACAAATTAAATATTCAACCCAAAGCATTCACAAAAAAAGATAATTCCACATTTTTTCACTCCTGTGGTAGCCACGATATTACCCGCTCTCAATCACACATTGCAATAATGCCCCTTTTTTTTACATGGCTTCCCTCCTGGTCCTGGTCTAATTCATGATGATCCTTTCAGGTCAGGTCCTCTACCTCATCCAACACATTTGGAAGAAGATATAGACTTACAGAATGAAGAAATCCAATAGATTTTTGCAAAGAACAAGTTACTTGATGCTGCTCAGGAGGAAATACACTGTCTCATTCAGATTGTGGACAATGTAAAATTTGACAAATAAGGACAAGCATGGGATCTGGTCGATAAGTGTATGAATTTAGAAGCAGAATTGTGGATTGATCCTAAAAACTACGTGCCTCTCATTCTGATACCAGTTGATGGGCATTAAAGTACACGACAATAGATGAAATCATCACAGAAAACAATAGGAGACAACACAAATAGGCAGAACACATTAAAGAGAGAAAAAACTTATAATGGAGAACAAAATCACAAACTTCTATTACATTGAAGGCCTTTTCCTTGCTTGGATTCTCAGGTTGAGGAAAATACAAAATTATAGATATAGAAGGAAGATTTAGAATTTTTTGCATGTGATTTTGATAACTACTCAGTGAAATCTAGAAGTCAAATGACGGTGGGTGACAGTTGGTTGTGGATGGCAAATTATCGAACAGTCAACGCAAACGATGGATTAATATGTGTCAACTTCTGTATTTGGTTTAACATATAACATTTAGTTAATAATGCCAATAAATGGGATTTAGATTTCATTAAACGGAAGCATATCCTAAGTTTAAGCGATATTGTGAATATCTACAGACCAATATTCAGCACAAGTTGTGGCCCTATATTGAGGAACCACGAGTTTGTTGTGTATGAAAAGTGGGAGAATATGAAGGATGGATTCACGGTGGTAAAATTTTTAGCTTTGTCCAAGGCCATAGCTTGTGGGTTGGTGCCTGACAACAGTAAGTGGATATGGGGAAGTATCATGCAATCCAAATGGTAATTTAGAGTGTAGAAGATCTAAATGCATGATTGTATCATTTAACTCAATCCTGTTGGAATATCAGAGGTTTAGGTAGTAAAAGAAAACAAAGAATACTTAGTAATAGAATGAAACAAGAATCTCCGGATATGATCTTTATCCAGGAAACTAAATGTTCCATTCAAAAAATCAAAGAAATTTGTAGCAAATGGCTCAATAGATTTGAGTTTCTAGAAGTTAAAGCAAACAATACAGTAGGAGGCATACTCACTCTTTGGAACCCCCAAAAGATTGACATAATAGATGTTGAGGCATCTAGGAAATATTTATCAGTGGTTATTCAGCCTGTGGGATACAGTGAGACTTATTTGGTCACGAATGTTTATGGCCCACAAAGACTAGATGATAAACTCAAATTTCTAGAGTCCCTTGTGGAACTAAGAGATAGACATGCAGGAGTTCCATGGATAATGGGCGGGGATTTCAACATGATCAAATCACTTTCTGACAAAAAAAAGGGGTGGGAACAAGAACTTTAAGCAAAGATTCTATAGTATTTCAAACTTTCATAGATAATATGAAGCTAGTTGACACTGAAATGAATAATGGCCTCTTTACATGGAACAACAAGAGAGGAGGGGAGTCTCAAGTAGCCTCAAAGTTAGACAAATTCATAATTTCAGAGGACCTTATGCTCACAAACAAGGAAATGATAGTGAGAATTCTCCCCTTTGGTGGCTCAGACCATTGGCCTGTACAAATGGAGGTACAGGGCATTGGCACCCCCAAGAATAGACCTTTCAAATTTGAGAATATCTGGCTTACCCACCCCAATTTTATCAGCAATATAGCAAGATGGTGGAAAGAAGATTTGCATATTAAGGGAACAAGAATTTTTCTGCTCCACAAAAGACTAAAATACATCAAGCTCAGACTCAAAGACTGGAACAAGAATGAATTTGGCAATATTTTTGCAGTGAAAAAAGAGGTTCAAGATAAAAAGCAAACACTCAATCAAACTCTTATTACAGATGTCTTTGATAGAGTTAGACATGAACAAGTCACCAAACTTCCTAAGATTGGGAGAACTTATGTAAGCAAGAGGAAATATATTGGAGACAAAAATCTAGAGTTCAATGGATAAAAGAAGGGGAATGAAATACCAGCATTTTCCATAGATCCACCATGGCGAACAGATCCCATAATAGGATCTCTTCAATCAAGGACGAGGGAGGTCATCTTCGCAATTCCCATGAAGAGATAGAAACTATGTTAGTCCAACACTTTCAAGTTATAGTGAAGGAGACAATTGCATACAGAGATCACTTTATAAGGGACTTAACAAGGCAT
Organism: Pinus taeda; assembly: GCA_000404065.3. Taxonomy (NCBI): domain Eukaryota; kingdom Viridiplantae; phylum Streptophyta; class Pinopsida; order Pinales; family Pinaceae; genus Pinus; species Pinus taeda. The sequence goes on along the minus strand of APFE031275262.1, from coordinate 5,445 downwards.
ATACCTAGGCTAGTTTCAAGAGAGGAAAATTTCAATCTCAACAGGCCAGTGACAAAAGAGGAGGTCAGTGAGGCAATTAAGGAAATGCAGAATAGCAAAGTGCTAGACCCTGATGGTTTCAATGTGGATTTCTTTAAAGCTTGTTGGAGCATTGTTAAACAAGATATTATGAATGTCGTGGAGGATTCTAGGTTGAATAGAACCATTCTGAAGGCACTCAATACTTCCTTCATCTCCTTGATCCCGAAACAAGATAATTCTCAGACTCCAGATAGGTTTAGACCCATAACTTTGTGCAATGTGGTGTATAAAAAAATATCCAAAGTTGTTTCCAATAGACTCAAACACCTTTTTGTCTTCTATCATATCCCTCACAAAGTGATATTGAACATCAATGTGCTTTGTCTTTGAATGATAAGCAGGGTTCTTTGCCAAGAAAATTGCGCTTTGGCTGTCACAGTCTATCCTTATACCTCCCTGTACTAACCCCATACTTGAACACAATCTCTGCAACCAAACGGCTTCCTTGCTTGCATGAGTGGCTGCCATGTATTCTGCCTCTGTAGTTGATAGTGCCACTACAGATTTTTTCTTACTCATCCAACTGACTGCACCTCCAAATAGGTTAAACACATACCCACTTGTAGATCTTCTCTGATCCAGATCTCTAGCCCAGTCTGCATCAAAAAAGCCATGAATATCCAACACTCTGTCCAATCCTAGTCTTCCTTGGTAGCACAAACCATAATCATTAGTACATCCATATTGATACATTAAAAAGTGTGCACCTTTCAGCACATCCATCGTCCATTGACCTAGTTAACAATGGATCTTAGCAAAACATGCATGATATTTAACCCTATCAAGTATCATGCATCTTTCCAAGATTTGACACATCTAATTAACAGATAAAGAGATTGGAAGGTAGATGACATGACAATTTGCATGACAGTTAACCCACTGTTGTGACCCCCCTAAAACTGACATGTGGCGATCTTAGATTAAGAAAAACATGGTAAAATATCATAGATTACCTGTTGATGTAAATTACATGTCAATTACTAACGTTATCATGCTGATATGGCATCACCAAAATCTACCATGTGGCAGGGACAAGCGGCAAGTTTTGTTACATTAAAAAGTGTGCACCTTAAAGTGATGACCTTTCCTTATTTCTTTTTCTAGATTAATAAAAAATTAAACTTAACATAATTATAAAACATATATAAATTATAGGTATTATAATAATAATAAAAAAAGGGTTTACAGTTTGGCCTTTTTAAAATTCACTTCAACACTTATTTTAACAAATTAAATATTCAACCCAAAGCATTCACAAAAAAAGATAATTCCACATTTTTTCACTCCTATGGTAGCCACGATATTACCCGCTCTCAATCACACGTTGCAATAATGCCCCTTTTTTTTACATGGCTTCCCTCCTGGTCCTGGTCTAATTCATGATGATCCTTTCAGGTCAGGGCCTCTACCTCATCCAACACATTTGGAAGAAGATATAAACTTACAGAATGAAGAAATCCAATATATTTTTGCAAAGAACAAGTTACTTGATGCTGCTCAGGAGGAAATACACTGTCTCATTCAGATTGTGGACAATGTAAAATTTGACAAATAAGGACAAGCATGGGATCTGGTCGATAAGTGTATGAATTTAGAAGCAGAATTGTGGGTTGATCCTAAAAACTACGTGCCTCTCATTCTGATACCAGTTGATGGGCATTAAAGTACACGACAATAGATGAAATCATCACAGAAAACAATAGGAGACAACACAAATAGGCAGAACACATTAAAGAGAGAAAAAACTTATAATGGAGAACAAAATCACAAACTTCTATTACATTGAAGGCCTTTTCCTTGCTTGGATTCTCAGGTTGAGGAAAATAAAAAATTATAGATATAGAAGGAAGATTTAGAATTTTTTGCATGTGATTTTGATAACTACTCAGTGAAATCTAGAAGTCAAATGACGGTGGGTGACAGTTGGTTGTGGATGGCAAATTATCGGAGAGTCAACGCAAACGATGGATTAATATGTGTCAACTTCTGTATTTGGTTTAACATATAACATTTAGTTAATAATGCCAATAAATGGGATTTAGATTTCATTAAACGTAAGCATATCCTAAGTTTAAGCGATATTGTGAATATCTACAGACCAATATTCAGCACAAGTTGTGGCCCTATATTGAGGAACCACGAGTTTGTTGTGTATGAAAAGTGGGAGAATATGAAGGATGGATTCACGGTGGTAAAATTTTTAGCTTTGTCCAAGGCCATAGCTTGTGGGTTGGTGCCTGACAACAGTAAGTGGATATGGGGAAGTATCATGCAATCCAAATGGTAATTTAGAGTGTAGAAGATCTAAATGCATGATTGTATCATTTAACTCAATCTTGTTGGAATATCAGAGGTTTAGGTAGTAAAAGAAAACAAAGAATACTTAGTAATAAAATGAAACAAGAATCTCCGGATATGATCTTTATCCAGGAAACTAAATGTTCCATTCAAAAAATCAAAGAAATTTGTAGCAAATGGCTCAATAGATTTGAGTTTCTAGAAGTTAAAGCAAACAATACAGTAGGAGGCATACTCACTCTTTGGAACCCCCAAAAGATTGACATAATAGATGTTGAGGCATCTAGGAATTATTTATCAGTGGTTATTCAGCCTGTGGGATACAGTGAGACTTATTTGGTCACGAATGTTTATGGCCCACAAAGACTAGATGATAAACTCAAATTTCTAGAGTCCCTTGTGGAACTAAGAGATAGACATGCAGGAGTTCCATGGATAATGGGCGGGGATTTCAACATGATCAAATCACTTTCCGACAAAAAAAAGGGGGGGGAACAAGAACTTTAAGCAAAGATTCTATAGTATTTCAAACTTTCATAGATAATATGAAGCTAGTTGACACTGAAATGAATAATGGCCTCTTTACATGGAACAACAAGAGAGGAGGGGAGTCTCAAGTAGCCTCAAAGTTAGACAAATTCATAATTTCAGAGGACCTTATGCTCACAAACAAGGAAATGATAGTGAGAATTCTCCCCTTTGGTGGCTCAAACCATTGGCCTGTACAAATGGAGGTACAGGGCATTGGCACCCCCAAGAATAGACCTTTCAAATTTGAGAATATCTGGCTTACCCACCCCAATTTTATCAGCAATATAGCAAGATGGTGGAAAGAAGATTTGCATATTAAGGGAACAAGAATTTTTCTGCTCCAAAAAAGACTAAAATACATCAAGCTCAGACTCAAAGACTGGAACAAGAATGAATTTGGCAATATTTTTGCAGTGAAAAAAGAGGTTCAAGATAAAAAGCAAACACTCAATCAAACTCTTATTACAGATGTCTTTGATAGAGTTAGACATGAACAAGTCACCAAACTTCCTAAGACTGGGAGAACTTATGTAAGCAAGAGGAAATATATTGGAGACAAAAATCTAGAGTTCAATGGATAAAAGAAGGGGAATGAAATACCAGCATTTTCCATAGATCCACCATGGCGAACAGATCCCATAATAGGATCTCTTCAATCAAGGACGAGGGAGGTCATCTTCGCAATTCCCATGAAGAGATAGAAACTATGTTAGTCCAACACTTTCAAGTTATAGCGAAGGAGACAACTGCATACAGAGATCACTTTATAAGGGACTTAACAAGGCATATACCTAGGCTAGTTTCAAGAGAGGACAATTTCAATCTCAACAGGCCAGTGACAAAAGAGGAGGTCAGTGAGGCAATTAAGGAAATGCATAATAGCAAAGTGCTAGACCCTGATGGTTTCAATGTGGATTTCTTTAAAGCTTGTTGGAGCATTGTTAAACAAGATATTATGAATGTCGTGGAGGATTCTAGGTTGAATAGAACCATTCTGAAGGCACTCAATACTTCCTTCATCTCCTTGATCCCGAAACAAGATAATTCTCAGACTCCAGATAGGTTTAGACCCATAACTTTGTGCAATGTGGTGTATAAAAAAATATCCAAAGTTGTTTCCAATAGACTCAAACACCTTTTTGTCTTCTATCATATCCCTCACAAAGTGATATTGAACATCAATGTGCTTTGTCTTTGAATGATAAGCAGGGTTCTTTGCCAAGAAAATTGCGCTTTGGCTATCACAGTCTATCCTTATACCTCCCTGTACTAACCCCATACTTGAACACAATCTCTGCAACCAAACTGCTTCCTTGCTTGCATGAGTGGTTGCCATGTAGTCTGCCTCTGTAGTTGATAGTGCCACTACAGATTGTTTCTTACTCATCCAACTAATTGCACCTCCAAATAGGTTAAACACATACCCACTTGTAGATCTTCTCTGATCCACACTCCAGCCCAGTCTGCATCAACAAAGCCACGGATATCCAACACTCTGTCCAATCCTGGTCTTCCTTGGTAGCACAAACCATAATCACTAGTGCCACGCAAATACCTGAAAACCCGCTTCATTGCTGTCCAGTGCTCCTTCCCTGGTTTTGACATAAACCTGCTCAATACTCCCACTGCATGTGCAATGTCTGGTCTAGTACAGACCAATGCATACATCAAGCTACCGACTGCACTTGCATATGGAACACGGGACATGTCCTCTTCCTCTTCTTGTGTCTTGGGACACTGTTCAGCAGATAACCTCACACCTACAGCAATAGGAACCTTCACCGGTTTACTATCCTGCATATTAAACCTCTGCAATATTGTCTCGACATACTTCCTCTGGTTTAACCAGAGCTTCCTCTTTGCCCAATCTCTTTTAATTTCCCTGCCCAAAATATAGTTTGCAGCATCGAGATCTTTCATGTCGAATTTGGAGGACAATTGGGTCTTCAAATCCTGGATAATTTCTTTGTCATTTCCAACCAACAACATATCATCCACATACAAGACCAGATAAATAACACGGTCACCAATTAATTTAAAATACACACAATGATCTGCTTTGCTTCTGGTGAAGCCAAGTCCCCGTATAAATGTATCAAATTTCTGATACCACATCCTTGGTGACTGTTTTAACCCATACAGAGACTTCTTTAACTTGCATACTAGTTCTTTCTTAACCTTCACCGCAAAGCCTTCAGGTTGCTTCATGTAGATTTCCTCTTCCAAATCCCCGTGAAGAAATGTTGTCTTCACATCCATCTGTTCTACCTCAAAATCAAAAGCAGCAGCAACAGATAAAAGTATTCTAATAGAAGTTACCTTGGCAACAGGAGAAAAAATATCACCAAAATCAATTCCCGACACCTGGGAATAACCTTTTGCTACCAACCGAGCTTTGTATTTCTCCACCTTCCCTTCTGCATTAGTCTTCTTCTTGAACACCCATTTGCTGCCAATCGGTTTCCTTCCAGCCGACAACTCCACCAGATCCCAAGCCTCATTTTTGCGCAAAGATGCCATTTCATCAACCATGGC
>APFE031275250.1:12150-42896 GCA_000404065.3 Pinus taeda | reverse complement strand
AGTTTCCAAACAGTTAAATCTTGGCAAATCAGTAGCTAGGATAGAGAATAAGGGTAAGTAGAATGAGAGAATAAAAAAGGGGTACCAAAGGACCTCCTTAAAAAATTGGAAGACATTTCCTAATGTTCGAAGAAAATTCGATCTTTCTAAGGTCAGATAGCAAAATTTGTAAGGAAAAGGGCCTTATGACACATTAATAATCATTCCCCCCCTTTAAAACTTATTTATGTTCCCTTTCATATTCCTATAGTCTACCCCCATTCATAACCCGTCCCCACCACGCACTCACTTGTCACGTCATTGTTAACTAACCCACCATATTTCCTCTCATCTCTGTTCACTACGCCCTATCAAATGGCCCACGTCTTTTTTCAGCCCCTCATCACCATCCGAAAGTTAAACACAGGTGGGGGGTCCAAAATCAATGGTTTCCGCTCCCCTACATGTCGTGCTCTCATGATTTTGCACCCCCCCTTCTCATATCGCCTACCGCTCCGCAGGCCCCCCGAAAAGTTTTATCCAATATTTTCCAAACCACTCACCCAAGTGATCGTTGAACACTCGCCACCTCACCACCCCAAACTATCCCATCCATCCAATCATCCCCATTCCCGCCATTGAGCCATAAATGAGGTTAGTTCGTTATCCAATGAACCCGTGCCAAATTAAGCCAATCCAACAGCCTGATTTCATATCATAAAACCACCAAAGTCACATCGAGTTCAAACTTTAAATGTTACTGTTCACCTGCAAGTGCTTCCTCCCACTCCATTCATCTATTGTAGAGAACGCAAAGCAGAGTAAGAGAACAACAACACAGTCCAGGATTATTAATTTTCAAGGAGTGATCATCAATTCCTATTCTTGAATCCCATTTCTGTTCAAATTCCTTTCTTTCTCCCTCACTAAAAATCCCACTTATTTCATCCTTTTCTGTTACAGAGTAGACAACAATGGCACCTAAGAAGAAAGAACTAGAAATCTTCAACCCAATGGTGCACCCACCACTGGATTTAGATCATTTACCATTGGCTGACAGGGATTTCAAGATCCATGAAACCCTCTCAGAATTTGATCTATTTAATATATATTACTAGTGGGAGGACAAATTAATGGAAGAAATGGATGACATGGGCCTATGGGACACCAACTTGCCTTTCTATATCTTCCCTAAAACACAGAGTTGTCCAGAACTGATCAGGAAGTTCCATTCATGTTACAACCCACAGCAAAGAGCAATGATGGCCCCAACAGGACATATTTTATTCACAATTGATGCTCAATCAATCATGCAGATGATCCAGGCCCCAGTCATTGAAGGATTTGTTCCTTTTTCACATGAATTTTTGATTGAAATGTACCAAAAACTTGATTTCTCCAAAAGAGCTAAAATATTAGAGATTTTCATGGCCGAGAACACACCTATGCCAAGTAAAAACCCTCCTTATTCCTCCTCTATTTTCCTTGAGAACCAGACATATTACCTCAGTTCTTTCCTACCTACTTGGCTATTATTCTAATCAATGGCTTGATGAAGCTATTATTAGCTTTCTTATCTATCTCTCCACTAAATCCAAGCCCTCAATCATTTTCAACTTCAGCTAGTTTTGAGCAGATGTAATTCATGAATAGCTTGTCAACTTTTTCACAGAATAAGTTTTTCATTATTCCTCAGTGTTGGTTTACATGTTTGTGTATTTTTAGGGAAGCAGGTTTCAGTTTTCATTGAGCAAAATGAATTAGGAAGGTGAGCCTCAATCAGTGATATTCTGGACAACATTGGTTATGAAAGATCAAAAGGATTCCAGTTACAAGACATTTGTGGAAATGTTTGTACACCCAGTAATGAGCCTCCTCATTCGAACTACAGAACCAAGGATAAGTGAAGACATAAAAAGAATTATGCAACTGTCTAATCAAGCCAAAACTGGTGATTGGTACTTGTACCAAAACTACACTGAAATAAAAGTCTATTGCTGTGAATTGGTGCCCTACAAGCTGCCAAAGTTCCTCCCCATGATGATATTTGCATTAGAATATATTAGACAGATGATCAGTGTAGATGAGATGCATTTTGTAGCAGCCAAGAAGAAATCCCAATTCAGGATCAATTACCAAATTGGTCCCTTCATTTGCATTAGCAGAGTTACAGGAGAGGAGGCAGATAGAATACTAAGATCTATGGAGGGAATGAATATGCTAAATGAATAAATTAAAAGGTTGGGATCCCAAGTTAGTGTGCTACAAGATCAGATTAAAAGGGTTGAAGACAACCACTTGGTAGAGATGCAGAGAACAAAGGCATTGATTGAGAAGCTTCAGAAGTCAGAAAAAGAATCCTCCATCCGGAATACTCTAGGGAGGGTTAAGGAAATCATTTGGCACAATATCATAGATTGGATGAATGAAATTTGGCCTAGCATCCAAATCATTTTTTAGCAGAAAGAGTTGCTAGAAAAAGCCAATTCAGCCACCAACACAGAGTTGTGAGATATGCCAGTGATAGCAAACAGAATTATCAAGTTCCTAAATGCAAGAAACAAATATGAAATGGAAGACTTGAGAGTGGCAGACATGAAAGAGACCATACGAAAATTCAAGAAGGAGCTGACAAAGAAGAGTTTAAATGTGCAGCTGAAGGAAAAGTGCCCAGTTTTAGAGTTGACAGTAAATAGGTTTTTTAACAGAATGCAGCCTCTGCATCAAAAGGGTCTTCCCTCTCTGTTTGTTATAAATGGCGAACTCATGGATAGAGGGGATTATGTCAAGAAGCTTCAAGGTATAGCCACAGATGCTACAAATATGTCAAACATCAAAGGCATCATAATAGGAAAAGCTTTACTAGAAGTAATTAGCAATCAGATTTACATTAACATAAGCTGAAGCATGTATTTTTGGTCAGGCCATCATTTTCCAAATACACTAATAAAGATGAGGTGTACCGAAGGTTAATCAAAATTAAGATCCCTGAAGGGGAAGCATGGAGTGACTTATGTGACTACTAGGAAGAGCGAGACAAGGATGACTAGAATAGTCATACAAGTTTGATTCAGCACCACTGACGTTAGCAAAACCACTCTAGTCTAACTAACACTTCAGGCAACAACATTCCAGAAAAGGAGGGACACTTGTCCCAATTTTATCAGCATGGCTACTCCTTAGCTACATTAGTCAATTTTTACTTCATTGTAATAAATAATAGATTTCCAAGTGTACAAGGAAAATCGTTGTAGTTTTTGTTTAAATACTCCATGCATTGGGAGTATTAGGGGTTGGACCCTAGTCATTTGAACTATTTTTTCTATTTGGAGCATTGTAATTTCAATTTGGAGCATCAATAAAAGGACAGTTTACAGGATACTTGACCTGTTTTGACTTGGAGAGGTTTTTCTCTTTGTGTTTAATATATTTATGTTTACTTATCCATGCATTTTCACTTCTCATTGTAAAAAAAAATTATAGTTTAAGATATGTTGTTGGAGCACCTTACTGCTATCTGTATTTACAATCTCTATGTTTTCTTCTGAAGTACGATTAAAAAATACTTAAATACTTTTTAACAATAACTAATATCATTATCTGTCATTCCATTTATCATCCTTCTTTAAAAGATCTAATGAGGGCAGTTAGCTTTCCCTGTAAACGCTCTATAAAATTGATGTTACCACCTGGCCTGTGACTCCATTGCCAATGGAAAATGTTTAAAAATGATCTCTCTCCAACCAAATGAACAAACAAACAAACAAGCTTTTTACTCTTAATATCTAGCCTAAAATATTCAAGCACTAAAAACAAAGTTAAAACATAATTGTATAGAGAGAGCCCTCTTTGAGTCCAAGAAGGCTAGGTCCTGCACTCATAAGTGGTTTGATGTATCTTTTGTGACTTTTGTCTTGCCAATATTCAAAATCATAAGACGATAACATAGTGGCGACCATACTCGGGACTATTGGGAATTTGTCATTCCGTTTTAAATTTCAAACTACCCAGTTAAACAGCTTTGTATGATATAATAACTCCCAAGATTGGTTTTTCCTGTTATTACATGTAAGTAGTTTGCCTGTGATTCAAATATAAATTATGGCTCCCAAAAGAATATCCACCATATCCCACCCAAATATAAATCCTCCTGCTATAGTGGATAACCCTAAGAAGTTTTTGAGAAAAAACCCAAGAACCTAGAGTCAGACTAGCAACAGGGTTCTTCATAGGGAAAATTCCCTCCCTCAAAATTTTGTTACATTACAAGATATCCATTTTGATACTCACTTTGAACAAGGTTTATTCAAGACTAAATCAGAGAATTAGAAAGATCACACTATCTTTGATCCATCAGCTTGGCAAGGAAGTCCTATAAGAGTATCTCTTTCCTAGACTGAAACAGATCTTCAGCTCCTACAACATTTTGAAACCCTTCAGGATTTGGTCATAGATCTTACTTTAGAGATTGTTAGTGCTTACCTCTAGCAGTTAGTGGAATTAACTGCCTTAACTATCACAGCCTCTACTATTCCATCACATTCTATACACATTCAATCATCTAGTCCTACTTTTTCTACAAATCCCACCCCTTCAGTCACCCTTTCACCCGATGTTCAGGTCCCTCTAGTAATCTCTACTCGTCCAACTCCATTCATTGCCAATCCCCCTGTTTTTCCCCCACCAATCATGGCTGCTAGAGATGCTCCTCTGGTGCTACCCACACCAATGAACAATATGCCACAAGACTATCAATCCAAAATTGTATTGTTTGATGGTACTGGTCCAATAACAGCCCAAAAACATGTAGATAAAATGAATGATTGTTTTGATTTGCAAGAGGTGGATGAAGAAAGAATTAAAATTAGAATGTTTTCCCAATGTCTAGGAGGAGAAGTCAGGAAGTGGTTCAAATATTTACCTGCAAATAGTATAAGTGATATCCCTGCATTTCACCAAACTTTTCTCAATAGGGGGGAAGTAAAAAAAAACCTCTCCAGATTTTATCAGAATATGAAAATATCAAGAGGGAAGTAGGGGAAACCATTCAAGATTATTGCACTAGATTCAACAAGACATATAATGCAATTCTTGTCAATCTCAAATCACCTCAGGATTCAGCCTTAATCAAATTCCCAAATGGTTTTGATGCAGACATGTCTTATCAACTTAGGGAAATAAATTCTCAAACCCTAGAAGGGATGCAAAGAGATGTTGTGAGTGTAGACGCCAACCTCCAAGTTAAAAGCACAAGGATGAGGGAGATTGAATTTTAGAGAAGAAGCATCCACTTCTACGGCAGAAGCCAAGATTGATTCTCTAGTAAGGACTATGGAAAGAATGATGGAAAGGATAAATATCAACAAAAAAACGCCTGCTCAACAGAACTGAAATCCAAATCCTAGAATAAATCCTCAACATAACAGACAAAGAGGCCTAGATCAACAAATTATGCCTCCATTTCAAGGAAATTATATAGAGGAAGATAGGGAGGTGATAGAAGAAGTTGAGGAAAATCAGATAAATTTGATGGGAACTAATGAAGATGATCCTGTTTTTCTTACACAAGAAGAACAATAATTACTTTTATTGACTCAAACAGAACTAGAATCTGAAGAATCAGATGATTATAAACATGGTTTTGAAAATTCTATATTAGAATTCCACAGACAATATAATCTCAGGAGCAAGAAAAATAATGATAACTCCAACAAAAAAAATCTAAACAATTCTGGAAAGAAAACTTTAGAATCTAATCCTAAGAAAACAGCTGAAAGCTAAAAGAGAAATAACAATGTAGAAAAGAGAAATACAGAAATTATTACCAAGAAAACGATTGATGTCTCAACAAAATATGTCCAAACTGAAATGCCTGCTACAAGTAAACAAGTTGAACTAATAACAAGGACCATAGCTGATAAAACGAATTTTTCAAACTTGCTAAAAAGTAAGGTACCCTTCAGTATTGAGAATGAAATTGCAAAACTTAAGATTTCTATTTCCCTTACTAAATTGGTAAACAAAAATGTTTATAGGTCTCAAGTTTTAAAGGCACTTAATGTAGGAGAAAACATAGATATAGTGAATATAAGTGATGACCAGCCTGAACTCTTATTTGGACCAAAGGTGGATGGCAAGCCTCAAGAAGGAGGTGTTCCTCCATTTTATGTTAGTCTTAATATTCATGATAAGATCCTTCATAATGCCATGTTAGACTTATGTGCATCACATAATCTCATGCCAAAAATTGTTATGGAGAAACTTGGATTGGAAATCACTAGACAAAATAAAGATTTGTATTCATTTGACTCTAGCAAGGTTAGATGTCTAGGTCTAATTAAGGACCTTTATGTCACGCTAGCCCAGATACTAGCCAAAAGTTTAGTGATAGACATTGTAGTAGCAGATATCCCTCCTAAGTATGGTATGTTGTTATCACAGTCTTGGGGGGCTAAGTTGCAGGGAACACTTCAAATGGATATGACATATGCCACAATACCAGTATTTGGTCAATCAAGGAGACTATATAGAGAAACATTAATGAAGTACATGCTGAGTAGTCAAGAAAGGCCAAATAATTATCCCCTCTACTCAGTCCACATTGATCTTGATTCCTTCATTCTGTATAATGACAATGTTGGAGACATAGATACTCAGGTAAAACAGGTAGGAAATGAATCTGATGAAAAACACAACACTCAAGTACCTAATATGTAGACCTTTTATATGTCCTTTTCAATTTAAATGCTCCTCCTAGATTATCCAAAACAAAAGCTAGATTTTTCATATTGAAAGTTGTCAAATTTTGTATTGTTGGTAGTATATTATATTGGAAAGATGTTGGAGTTGTTTTACTCATATGCTTGTTAAAGGATGATGCTGACAAAGTTATGCAGGAATTCCATGAAGGTGAATGTGGAGGCCATCTTTTTTGGAAGGAAACTGCAAATAAAACCCTTAGAGCTGGTTATTATTGGCCTACACTATTCCCAAACATCCATAAGATGGTAATCGCTTGCCACAAATGCTAACTTTTTGAAGTAAAGAGAAAATTGTTACCCCTGCCTTTGAAACCCATCTCTGTTGAAAGCCCTTTCCAGCAATGGGGACTGGATTTCATTGGTGAAATTCACCCTCCATCCTCTACCCAACATGAATGGATCCTAACTGCCACTAATTATTTTACCAAATGGATAGAAGCCATTCCTTCAAGAGTTGTTATTGATTTTTTCATAATAAAGTTCCTAGAGACCAATATCCTTTCCATATTTGGTTGTCCTAGGGAACTAATCACCGATAATGCTGCAACTTTCAAGTCAAAAATGATGGAGGATTTTTGTCACAAATATCATATCTCTTTGGGACATTCAACAGCTTATTACCCTCAAGGTAATGGGTTAGCTTAATCTTCTAATAAAAGTTTGGTGGACATTATTAATAAGATATTGGAGGACAATAAGAAGTCATGGCACACCAAATTGGTCTATGCATTATGGGCTGACAGATTGACTACAAAGAAATCAACTAGCATGTCCCCATTCCAGACGGTTTATGGTATAGATGTAGTATTTCCTACTTCCATTGGAGTACCGATTATAAAGATCATCCAGGAGATACAAAGTGAACCTAATGATATCCAAAGGAGGATATATCAGACCATTCAATTACTATAATCCAAAGAAGAAGTTTACAATAGAACTCAGGTTGTCCAAGAAAATATAAAGAAAATTTTTGACAAAAGAACCAAGGCTGATGATTTCAACATGTGGAACAAAGTGTTAAAGTGGGACTTAATAAGAGAAGACAAAGGAAAACATGGTAAATTTCAAAATCTTTGGAAGGGTCCATATATCATTTCAGCTTTCAAAGGAAATAATGCATTTTTCCTAAAAGAATTGGATGGAACATAATTATCAGGAGGTCCTCTCAATGGCAGGATGTTGAAACATCATTTCTCATAAGCATAAAAATATCCTCACTCCATTGTAAATATCACAAGTTTCAGGTTTTTTTATTAGTTTATTTGATAAAAGAAATCAGATTGAAGACAAAATAGATTTGAAAGACTCAAGGGTACTGGTCATGTGTTCTTGACACTTCAAGCTGAGAAGTGCCATCCCCAGCTGGAGGCACTCTTAAGGTCCTATAATTTATAGGATCTCAAGGTGATTAAGCATTTCACAGTTTCCAAGTTTCAAATTGTTCATAGATTTCAATTTTCAATTGATTTCATAAAAAAAGAGGAAAAAATAAATGAAAAGAGGGTTTAAAAAGAAAAAGAAAATGCCAAAGATTGTTCAAATCATACAATTTAAGCATGATTGAACAAATTTCAATTTATGTTGATAGGTTAGAAAATAAAGAGTTGCCAAATAGTTAAATCTTGGCAAATCAATAGTTAGGATAGAGAATTAGGGTAGGTAGAATCAGAGAATAAATAAGGGGTATCAAAGGTCCTCCTTTAAAAATTGGAAGACATTTCCTAAGGTCGAAGAAAATTCGATCTTTCTAAGGTCGGATAACAAAATTTGTAAGGAAAAGGAGCTTATGACACATAAATAACTATCCCCCCCCCCTTTAAACCTTATTTATTTGCCCTTTCATATTCCTATAGTTCGCCCCCATTCATAACTCGATCCCACCACGCACTCACCCATCCAATCATCATTAACCAACCCACCATATTTCCTCTCATCTCTGCTCACTCCACCCAATCGAATGGCCCACGTCTTTTTTCATCCCCCCCTCACCATCCGAAAGTTAATCCTTAGGGGGGGTTCTGAAGTTAGCGGTTTCCACTCCCCTACATGTCGTGCTCTCGTGAGTTCGCACGCCCCTATCATACTACTTACCGCTCCATAGGCCCCCCAAAAAGTTTTATCCGGTATCGTCCAAACCACTCAACCAAGTGACCGTTGAACACTTGCCACCTCACCTCCCAAACTGTGTCATCCATCCAATCATTCCAATTCCCACTATTGAGCCATACATGAGGTCGGGCTATTATCCAATGAACCCGCACCAAATTAAGCCAATCCAATGGCTTGATTTCAAATCATAAAACCACCAAAGTAGCGCCAAGTTCAAACTTTAAATGTTATTATTCACTTACAGGCACTTCCTCCCACTCCATTCATACATTGCAAATAATTCAAAGCAAAGCAAGAGAACAGCAACACAGTCTAGGATTACTAATTTTCAAGCAGTGATCATCAATTCCTATTCTTGAATCCCATTTATGTTCAAATCCCTTTCTTTCTCCCTCACTAAAAATCCCACTTCTTTCATCCTTTTCTGTTACAAAGTAGACAACAATGGCCCCTAAACAGAGAGAACTAGAAATATTCAACCCAATGGTGCACCCACCATTGGATTTAGATCATTTACCATTGGCTGAAAAGGATTTCAAGATCCATGAAACCCTCTTAGAATTTGACCTGTTTAATATATATTGTTGGTGGGAGGACAAATTCATGGAGGAAATGGATGACATAGGCCTGTGGGACACCAACCTGCCTTTCTGTATCTTCCCTAAAACACAAAGTGCTCCATAACTGATCAGGAAGTGCCATTCATGTTACAACCCATAGCAATGAGCAATGTTGGCCTCAACGGGACATATTTTATTCACAATTGGTGCTCAATCAATCATGCAGATGATGAAAGCCCCAGTTATTGTTTTTCACATGAAGTTTTGATTGAAATGTATCAAAAAATATATTTATCCAAAAGAGCTAAAACATTAGAGATTTTCATGGCTGAGAACACACCTCTACGAAGCAAAAACCCTCCTTATTCCTCCTCTATTTTCCTTGACAGAACCAGACATATTACCTCAGCTATTTCCTACCTACTTGGCAATTATTCTAATCAATGGCTTGATGAATCTATTATAGCTTTCTTATTTATCCTCTCCATTGAATCCAAGCCCTCAATCATTTTCAACTTCAACCAATTTCTAGCAGATTTAATTCATGAATGGCTTGTCAAATTTTTCATAGAAGAAGTTTCTCATTATTCCTCAGTGTTGGTTTACATGTTTGTGTATTTTCAGGAAGACAGGTTTCAGCTTTCATTGAGAAAAATGAATGAGGAATTTGAGCCTCAATCAGTGATATTTTGGACAACATTGATTATGAAAGATCAAAAGGATTTTAGTTACAAGATATTTGTGGAAATGTTTGTACACCCAGTAATGACCCTCCTCAGTGGAACTGTAGAACCAAGGATAAGTGAAGGCATAAAAATAATTATGCAACTACCTGATCAAGAGAGAACTGTTGATCGGCACTTGCACAAAAACTACACTGAAATAAGAGTGTATGGTTGTGAATTAGCCCCCTACAAGCTGCCAAAGTTCCTCCCCATGAGGATCTTTGCATTAGAGTATATTAGACAGATGATTAGTGCAGATGAGATGCATTTTGTAGTAGCCAAAAAGAAATCCCAATTTAGGATCAATTCCCAAAGTTCTCCCTTCATTTGCAATAGCAGAGCTACGGGAGAGGAGGTAGATAGAAGGCTAAGAGAGATGAATTTCACCCATAGCTTCACTTGGTCTTATGACCCTTGGGGTATTGTTTCTAAGAAGAGGGTGGAAAATAAATCCACAACCTACATCCACACTCAAAGACCTGAAATCGAAAAATACATGAATCAAACAGAGTGGATGCCAGATACATTACAAGAGGTAGAGGAGCATGTAATATCCTCATCCAGTGCACAAACCCCAAGGCCACAAGAGAAACAAACTAATGAAGAAACGTTTAAAAGGGGAAAAGAGCCAGAGCAAGGAATAACAGGGAAGCGATCTAGAGAAGAGCAATCATTAAGAATTGATATTTCCATAAAAGATTTTAGATTGAAGTATAGAAAGAATGCCAAAAAACAACACATGGATATAGATAAAGGATCACCACCATAGGCAGTGATCAAAATAATTGATATCTCAAATTATTCACCAGCTGGAGGACAATCATTTCCTTCTACTCCAACTTCAAAAAGACATCAAACTCTTCAAGTGTCCTCATCTACAAAGGTGACTAAAGAGAAAGATGAAATTGTATTTGATACCTTTAGGGAAGTAAATATTAGGAATGAAATGCTCAGAAAGAGAACTTATGCTCAGTTCTGGAATTAGAGTGCAACTTCACAAGGCAGACTTCTCTCTGCCTTTGACTTAGAGAAGGGAAAGATGCATATGGAATTTTTGGAGGCATAAACATCAGAGCCTAAAACTCCAACAAAATACAAGCAGACTTCATTTGAGTTTGATGTCAAAAATGTGCATCCAATTGATCAGCTGGAGATGCACAAGCAAACAGGTGAAATTATTTCATCTACTTTTACCAGCACTTCCATGAACTTGCTTAAAATGTAGGTAGCGCTTTCAAATGCTCAGTCTCAGTTGAAGATGGAGAAAATTTCATCATTATCAAAGGACACCAAGATTAAGTATTTGGAAGAATTAATAATAAAAATTGGGTATGACCCCTTAGATACCAAGGCAGCTGAAAAAGTGATAAAGAAGAAAGAGCTAGACATCACAACTCTGAAGAAACAGCTCAAGTTTCCTGCTACACATGACCCACTGACCAAGGAAATAGAGGAAACAGAGAGCATAAATGCTGACGTATTGAAACTTATAGTAGAGCAATCCATCCAAATCAAATAGATGGAGACAGAGATGGAAAAGATGGTGTAGGAAAAATAAAAAGCAGCACAGATGGCTATCACCACAATGGAGACCCTTCCTCTAACAGCCCTCCCCATAACTACTCCAGCAGGTACAGCAACAGGAGCAGGAAGTAGTACAGAACAGTTGGAAAGATCTATGGAGAGAATGATTCTGCAAAATGAAGAAATTAAAAGGTTGGGATCCCAAGTTAGTGTGCTACATGATCAGATTAAATGGGTTGATGATAACCACTTGGTAGAGATGCAGAGAACAAAGGCATTGATTGAGAAGCTTCAGAAGTCAGAAAAGAATCCTCCATCGGGAATACTCTAGGGAGGATTAAGGAAATCATTTAGCACAATATCATAGATCGGATGAATGAAATTTGGCCTAGCATCCAAATTAATTTTGAGCGGAAAGAGTTGCTAGAAAAAGCAAAAGAAGCCATTTCAACCACCAACACAGAGTTGGGAGATATGCCAGTGACAGCAAATAGAATTATCATGTTTTCTGAATGCAAGAAACAAATATGAGCTGGAAGACTTGGGAGTAGCAGATAAGACAGAGACCATACTACAAGTCAAAAAGGTGCTGACAAATAAGAGTTTAAATGTGCAGCTGAAGGAAAAGTGCTAAGTTTTAGAGTTGATAGTAAACAATTTTTTTAATAGAATTGAGCCTCTGCATCAAAAGGCTCTTCCCTCTTTGTTTGTTATAAATGAAAAACTCATGGACAGAAGGGATTATGTCAAGAAGCTTCAAGTATAGCCACAGATGCTGCAAATTTGTCAAAAATCAAAGGCAACATAACAGGAAAAGCTTTACTAGAAGCAATCAACAATTAGATTTACATTCAACATGAGCTTAAGCATGTATTTTTGGTCAAGCCATCATTTCCCAAATACACTGATGTTGATGATGTGTACCAAATGTTAATCAAAATTAATATCCCTGAAGGGCAAGTGTGGAGTGACTTATGTGACTACCAGGAAGAACAAGACAAGGATGACTACAGTAGTCATACAGGTTTGAGTCAGCACTAGCCACGTTAGCAAAACCACTCCAGACTAACTAACACTTTAGGCAACAGCATTCCAAAAAGGAGGGACACTTGTCCCAGTTTTCTCAGCGTGGCTACTCCTTAGCTACATTAGTCAATTTTTCCTTCATTGTAATAAATAATAGATTGCAAAGTGTACAAGGAAAATCGTTGTAGTCTTTGTTTAAATAATCCATTCATTGGCAGTATTAGGGGTTGGACCCTAGTCAATTGATCTATTTTTTCTATTTGGAGCATTGTAATTTCGAGCTGGAGCATCAATAAAAGGACAGTTTACAGGATACTTGATCTGTTTTGACCTAGTGATGTTTTTCTCTCTATTTTTAATATATTTTTGTTTATTTATCCATGCATTTTCACTTCTCATTGTAAAACGGAAATTATAGTTTAATATATGTTGTTGCAGCACCTTAATGTTGTCTGTATTTACAATCTTTGTGTTTTCTTCTAAAGTACGATTAAAAAATACTTAAATGATTTTTAATACTAACTAATATCATTATCTGTCATTCCATTTATCATCTTGCTTTAAAATATCTAGTGAGGACAATTAGCTTGCCCTGTAAACGCTCTCTAAAATTGATGTTACTACCTCGCCTGTGACTCTATTGCCCAACGGAAAATGTTTAAAAATGATCTTTCTCCAACCAAATGAACAAACAAACAAACAATCTTTTTATTCTTAATATGTAGACTAAAATATTCCGGCACTAAAAACAAAGTTAAAACATAATTGTATGGAGAGAGCCCTCTCTGAGTCCAAGAAGGCTAGGTCCTGCACCCATAAGTTGTTTGATGTATCTTTTGTGACTTTTGTCTTGCCAATCTTCAAAATCACATAATGATAACATATTGCAAATTTGAATTTCACCTCTAACCCAAAGCTCAAAACTTTGAAATCTCCTCTAGCATATTTTTCTAAGCTCTGATACCATGTAGAATTTCCTGTAGATTCACAAGCTCATGTAATGTACTAAAGCATAGGACAAGAATCTACTTCTACTTTCAACCAGCAGAAGCCAATAGATCGATGCAAACAATATGAACAAGAAGAAGATAAATCATTGGAACATAACACAAGATGTATCTGGGGAAAGCCACTACTCAAAACCCCACTATTTGTATTGCATATATCAGAAATATGAGTGAAGATACAAATCTTGTTCTAACTAGAACAATCCTGCACAAGTATGCTCAACTCTCTCGACTCACAAACAAGCTCTTGGGAAACACTTAGCCAATTTTTCAGCTCTCCAAGCCCTTAATCTCTTGTGTAATTCCTATGATGAATAGCTCATATTTAAAGGGAATTCATGCTTCAAAAACTGTGCAATCCAAACATAGGATCAACCTCTGATGCATTTATGATATTTACACTCCAGTAAATAATACAACTGATAGTACATTGTCCCGACACTCTAGTCTCAAATGTTCTTTCTCAGAATTGACATGCATGAGTTTCTCATGAGGGAATCTTTAGTTAACTGGAGTAGCACTAGTGGATGCATTAGTGCACCAACTGACTGTTAGTCTTCTATTAGTTCCTCAAACAGTTTGGAACTAATTTAATTGAACTTAACTTAGTAAACTAAGTAATCTATTTTCCAACTCAATTTAAACTCATATTGGACCCCTAAAACTTAGGGAGAACATATACATGAATAAAGAAGGACTTCCAACACGAAATTCCTAAGATAATTAAGTTAATTAAACTTAATTAACTATTTACAAGTTGCTATCAAAATAGAATTCGATTTTAATTCTCATTTTAATTCAAGGACAAATTAAATTGGAATTTCTTGTTTCCATTTCTCAACAGCACTCAGGCTTCAATCAACTAGTGCTAGTTTCACCAGAACTAGCATAGGGGATACTTTCTCCACATGGTTAGCCTCTTCTACTATTGCAGTTTCTTCTACCCAAATTCCCAGAATGGCTAACAGACCTTGGACTAATCCAGGGGCAGCAACATGCCTGCACCCTGTCATCCTTTACCTAAAAATCCAAAAAGATGGTTACCCAAGTTCAATTCTAATGAGGGGATGCCAGCTAAAGAAAAATTACATAATTATGTGTTAGCCATTAACCTAAATGGAGTTTCAGAAGAAGATTGTGTATGTAGGTTTTCTCCCTATACTTTTGTAGGATCAGCAGGATCCTGGTACTTTTATTTACCATCAAGTTCAATTAATAATTGGAATACATTTCAAGAGAAATTTCTAACCAAGTTTGGTGATGAAGATTTGAAAGTTTATGATACTAGCATTATACAACACAATATTCCACTCAAAGAAGATCAAAAGCCATTTAAATAGAAGCTACGCAGGATAAACCATGTTTTAATGCCTTTGGTTGAAAGGGAAATCAAGAAGATGTATGATGCTAAGATCATAGTCCTGATAAGATATTCTAAATGGATATCCAACATAGTTCCTACAAGAAAGAAAAGTGGTGAAATAAGACTGTGCATTGACTTTAGAAATTTAAACAAGGTTTCTCTCAAGGATAATTATCCCTTACCAAAGATGGACCATATATTGCAAAGGGTAGTGGGTTCTAGTAGGATTTCCTTATTAGATGGTTTCTCAGGATACAATAAAGCCTTAGTACATCCTGATGATCAAGATAAAACTGCTTTCACTACCCCGTGGGGAAATTTCATATATGTTAAAATGCCTTTTGGATTAACAAATGCAGGTGCCACTTTTCATAGAGCAATGGACATAGATTTTTTAGAAGAGATTGGATATTTCATTGTAATTTATCTCGATGACATCACAGTATTTTCAAAAAGTGATTAAGAACACTTAGCACATCTAAGAAAGGTATTTGAAAAGTGCAAAAAGTTTACTATTTCACTTAATCCTAAGAAATCATTGTTTGGCCTTGAAGAAAGAAATCTTTTAGGTCATATCATATCCAAATATGGAATTAGGATTGACCCTAGTAGGATTGAAACCATCCTAAAAATCAGTCATCCAAGAAACATGAAAGAACTTCAGTCTTTTACTGGGAAAATCAATTTTTTGAGAAGATTCATACCAAATCTGGCCGAATTACTCAGGAATATAACAAGCATGCTTAAAAAGGATACAAAAATCAAATGGAATGTGGAAGCTAAGCAATCTTTTGACCTAGTTAAACACGCATTAACACAAGCTCCAGTTTTAATTAGCCCGGATTTCACCAAGGATTTCATAATATTTTCTTTTGCATCTGAAAATACTATTGTTTTTGTGTTATTACGGAAAAATAATGACAGACATGAATAGCCAATAGCATTCTTTAGCAAAGCTCTGAGAGATGCTTCTTTGAAGTACAATATCATGGGAAAAC
This sequence comes from Pinus taeda, assembly GCA_000404065.3. Classification (NCBI taxonomy): domain Eukaryota; kingdom Viridiplantae; phylum Streptophyta; class Pinopsida; order Pinales; family Pinaceae; genus Pinus; species Pinus taeda. Next base: position 26,844 of record APFE031275250.1, on the reverse strand, counting down.
AAGTGTTTGCTTTAGTCAAAGAAATCAAAGATTTCAGGGTTTATGTTTTACATTCTCATATCATTGCTTATGTGCCTAATGTAGTGGTCAAAGACATTCTCACTCAAAATGGACCAGATGGGAAGAGAGGCAAACAGATAGCTGTGATATTGGAATATGATATAGAAATCAAGCCCACCAAATTGATCAAAGGACAAGGATTAGCCAAATTAATGGTTGAATCAAATTTCAATGCTTTAGACATCAACATGGCGTTTACTTTGGATGATCTTGAGGAACTGGAAACTCCACCCATAGATGAGGCATATTTAAATTCTCCCTAGTATGCAGAGCTTTTATATGTCCTTTTCAATTTAAATGCTCCTCCTAGATTATCCAAAACAAAAGCTAGATTTCTCAAATTGAAAGTTGTCAAATTTTGTATTATTGGTAGTATATTGTATTGGAAAGATGTTCGAGGTGTTTTACTCAGATGCTTGTTAAAGGATGATGTTGACAAAGTTATGTAGGAATTCCATGAAGGTGGTTGTGGAGGCCATCTTTATTGGAAGGCAACTGCAAATAAAATCCTTATAGCTAGTTATTATTGGCCTACACTATTCCCAGACATCCATAATATGGTAACCACTTGCCACAAATGCCAACATTTTGAAGGAAAGAGAAAATTGTTACCCCTGCCTTTGAAACCCATCTCTGTTGGAAGCCCTTTCCAGCAATGGGGACTGGATTTCATTGGTGAAATTCATCCTCCATCCTTTGCCCAACATGAATGGATCCTAATTGCCACTGATTATTTTACCAAATGGATAGAAGCCATTCCTGCAAGAGTTGTTATTGTTTTTGTCATAATAAAGTTCCTAGAGACCAATATCCTTTCCAGATTTGGTTGTCCTAGGAAACTGATCACTAATAATGCTGCAACTTTCAAGTCAAAAAAGATGGTGGATTTTTGTCACAAATATCATATCTATTTTGTACATTCAACAGCTTATTACCCTCAAGGTAATGGGTTAGCTTAATCTTCTAATAAAAGTTTGGTGAACATTATTAAGAAGATATTGGAGGACAATAAGAAGTCATGGCACAATAAATTGGTCTATGCATTATGGGCTGACAGATTGACTACAAAGAAATCAACTAGCATGTCCCCATTCCAGTTGCTTTGTGGTATAGATGTAGTATTTCCTACCTCCATGGGAGTACTGGTTATAAATATTATCCAGGAGATACAAAGTGAACCTAATGATATCCAAAGGAGGATATATCAGGCCATTCAATTACAACAATCCAAAGAAGAAGTTTACTGCATAACTCAGGTTGTCCAAGAAAATATAAAGAAAATTTTTGACAAAATAACCAAGGCTAATGATTTCAACATGGGGGACAAAGTGTTAAAGTGGGACTCAATAAGAGAAGACAATGGAAAACATGGTAAATTTCAGAATCTTTGGAAGGGTCCATATATCATTTCAGCTTTCAGAGGAACTAATGCATTTTTTCTCAAAGAATTGGATGGAACAAAATTATCAGGAGGTCCTGTCAATGACAGGATGTTGAAACATTATTTCTCATAAGCACAAAAATCTCCTCACTCCATTGTAAATATCACAAGTTTCAGGTTTTTTTTATTAGTTTATTTTATAAAAGAAATCGGATTGAAGACAAAACAAATTTGAAAGACTCAAGGCTACTGGTCATGTGTTCTTGACACTTCAAGCTGAGAAGTGCCATCCCCAGCTGGAGCCACTGTTAGGATTCTATAATTTATAGGATCTCAAGGTGATTAAGCGTTTCACAGTTTGCAGGTTTCAAATTGTTCATAGAATTCAATTTTCAATTGATTTCATAAAAAAAGAGGAAAAAGAAATGAAAAGAGGGTATAAAAAAAAAGAGAAAAAGAAAAAGAAAAAGAAAACCCCAAAGATAGTTCAAATCATACAATTTAAGCATGATTGAACAAATTTCAATTTATTTTTATAGGTTATAAAATAAAGAGTTGCCAAAGAATTAAATCTTGGCAAATCAATAGTTAGGATAGAGAATAAGGGTAGGTAGAATTAGAGAATAAAGAAGGGGTATGAAAGGACCTCCTTAAAAAATTGGAAGACATTTCCTAAGGTTCGAAGAAAATTCGATCTTTCTAAGGTCGGATAGCAAAATTTGTAAGGAAAAGGGGCTTATGACACATTAATAGTCATTCCCCCTTCCCCCCCCCCCCCAAAACCTTATTTATTTCCTTTCCATGTTCCTATAGTCCGCCCCCATTCATAACCTGATCCCACCACACACTCACCCATCACCTCATTGTTAACCAACCTACCATATTTCCTCTCATCTCCGCTCACTCCGCCTGATTGAATGGCCACATCATTTTTTACGGCTCCCCTAACCATCCAAAAGTTAATCCTTTGGGGGGGGGGGGGGGGTTTGAAGTTAGTGGTTTCCCCTCCCCTACATGTTGTGCTCTCATGAGTTCGCACCCCCCTATTATACTGCCTTCCACTTCACAGGCCCCCCGAAAATCTGTATCTGGTATCGTCCAAACCACTCACCCATGCGACTGTTTAACACTCTCCACCTCAGCGCCAAAACTGTCCCATCCATCCAATCATTCCCATTCCCACTGTTGAGCCATAAATGAGGTTGGGCTGTTATCCAACGGACCTGCGCCAAATTAAGCCAATCCAACGACCTGATTTCAAATCATAAAACCACCAAAGTCATGCCAAGTTCAAACTTTAAATGGCATTGTTCACTTGCAGGCACTTCCTCCCACTCTATTCATCTATTGTAGAGAATGGTGCACCCACCACTTGCTTTAGATCATTTACCATTGATTGAAAAGGATTTCAAGATCCATGAAACCTTCTCAGAATTTGATCTGTTTAATATATATTGTTAGTGGGAGGACAAATTCATGGATAAAATGGATGAAATAGGCATGTGGGACACCAACCTGCCTTTCTATATCTTCCCTAAAACACAGAGTTTTCCAGAACTGATCAGGAAGTGCCATTCATATTACAACCCACAGCAAAGAGCAGTGATGGCCCCAACAAGACATATTTTATTCACAATTGATGCTCAATAAATTATGTAGATGATGCAAGCCTTAGTTATTAAAGGAGTTGTTCCTTTTTCACATGAAGTTGTGATTGAAATGTACCAAAAACTTGATTTCTCCAAAAGAGCTAAAACATTAGAGCTTTTCATGGCCGAGAATACACCTCTGCCAAGCAAAAAAACTCCTTATTCCTCCTCTATTTTCCATGACAGAACCAGACATATTACCTCAATTATTTCCTACCTACTTGGCTATTATTCTAATCAATGGCTTGATGAAGCTATTATAGATTTCTTATCTATCCTCTCCATTAAATCCAAGCCCTCAATCATTTTCAACTTCAACCAATTTCTAGCAAATGTAATTCATGAACGGCTTGTCAACTTTTTCATAGAAGAAGTTTTTCATTATTCCTCAGTGTTGGTTTACATGTTTGTGTATTTTCAAGAAGACAGGTTTCATTTTTCATTGAGAAAAATGAATGAGGAAGGTGAGCCTCAATCATTGATATTTTGGACACATTGGTTGTGAAAAGACATTTGTGGAAATGTTTGTACACCCAGTAATGAGCCTCCTCAATGGAACTGCAAAACCAAGGATAAGTGAAGGCATAAAAAGAATTATGCAACTGCCTGATGAAGCCAGAACTGGTGATTGGTACTTGTACCAAAACTACACTAAAATAAGAGTGTATGGTTTTGAATTGGCCCCCTACAAGCTGCCAAAGTTCCTCCCAATGAGGATCTTTGCATTAGAGTATATTAGACAGATGATCAGTGCAAATGAGATGCATTTTGTAGCAACCAAAAAGAAATCCCAATTCAGGATCAATTCCCAAATTGGTCCCTTCATTTGCAATACCATAGCTGCAGGAGAGGAGGTAGATAGAAGGCTAAGAGAGATGAATTTCACCCATAGCTTCACTTGGTCTTATGACCCTTGGGGTATTATTTCTAAGAAGAGGGTGGAAAATAAATCCACAGCCTACATTTACACTCAAAGACCTGAAATCAAAAAATACATGAATCAAACAGAGTGGATGCCAGATACATTATAAGAGGTAGAGGAGCAGGTAATCTCCTCATCTAGTGCACAAATCTAAAGGCCACAGGAGAAACAAAATACTGAAGAAAGCTCTGAAAATGGAAAAGAGCCAGAGCAAGTAATAACAGGGAAGAGGTCTAGAGAAGAGCAGTCACCAGAAACTAATATTTCCATAAAAGATTTCAAATTGAAGTACAAAAAGAAAGCAAAAAAACAACACATGGATATAGATAAAGGATCACCACCACAGACAGTGATCGCAATAATTGATATTTCAGATTCTTCACCAGCTAGAGGACAATCATTTCCTTCTACTCCAACTTCAAAAAGACATCAAACTCTTCAAGTGTCCTCATCTACAAAGGTGACTAAAGAGAAAGAAGAAATTGTATTTGATACCTTCAAGGAAATCAAAATTAGAAATGAAATGCTCAAAAAGATCACTTATGCTCTGTTCTGGAAGTAGAGTGAAACTACACAAGGTAGACTTCCCTCTGCCTTTGACTCAGAGAAGGGAAAGATGCATATGGAATTTTTGGAGGCACAAACATCAGAGCCTAAAACTCCAGTATACTACAAGCAGACTTCATTTGAGTTTGATGTAAAAAATGTGCATACAATTTTCTCAGTCTTAGTTGAAGATGGAGAAAATTTCATCATTATCAAAGGACACCAAGATTAAGTATTTGGAAGACTTAATAATAGAAATTGGGTATGACCCCTCAGATACCAAGGCATCTGAAGAAGTGATAAATAAGAAAGAGCTAGACATCACAGCTCTAAAGAAACAACTCAAGTTGACTACTACACATGACCCATTGACCAAGGAAATAGAGGAAACAGAGAGCATAAAAGCTGACATGTTGAAACTTATAGTATAGCAATCCACCCAAATCAAACAGATGGAGACAAAGATGAAAAATATGGTGTAGGAAAAGAAAAAGCAGCATAGACGGCTATCACCACAATTGAGACCCTTCCTCTAACGGCCCTGCCCATAAATACTCTAGGAGGTACAACAACAGGAGCAGGAATTAGTACATAACAGTTGGAAAGATCTATGTAGGGAATGAATTTGCAAAATGAAGAAATTAAAAGGTTGGGATCCCAAATTAGTGTGCTACAAGATCAGATTAAAAGGGCTGAAGATAACCACTTAGTAGAGATGCGAAGAATAAAGGCATTGATTGAGAAGCTTCAGAAGTCAGAAAAGAATCCTCCATCAGGAATACTCTAGGGAGGGTTAAGGAAATCATTTAGCACAATATCATAGATCGGATGAATGAAATTTGGCCGAGCATCCAAATTAATTTTGAGCGGAAAGAGTTGCTAGAAAAAGAAAAAGAAGCCATTTCAACCACCAACACAGAGTTGGGAGATATGCTAGCGACAACAAACATAATTATCATGTTTCCTGAATGCAAGAAACAAATATGAGCTGGAAGACTTGGGAGTAGCAGATAAGATAGAGACCATACTACAAGTCAAGAAGGTGCTGACAAATAAGAGTTTAGATGTGCAGCTGAAGGAAAAGTGCCAAGTTTTAGAGTTGACAGTAAATAGGTTTTTAACAGAATGCAGCCTCTGCATCAAAAGGTTCTTCCCTTTCTGTTTATTATAAATGACAAACTCATGGACAGAGGAGATTATGTCAAGAAGCTTCAAGGTATAGCCACAGATGCTACAAATCTGTCAAACATCAAAGGCAGCATAACAGGAAAAGCTTTACTAGAAGCAATCAGCAGTCAAATTTACATTCAACATGAGCTAAAGCATGTGTTTTTGGTCAAGCCATCATTTTCCAAATACACTAATGTTGATGAGGTGTACCGAATGTTAATCAAAATTAATATCCCTGAAGGGGATGCGTGGAGTGACTTATGTGACTACCAGGAAGAACGAGACAAGGATGACTAGAGTAGTCATACAGGTTTGAGGCAGCACTAGCCATGTCAACAGAACCACTCCAGACTAACTAACACTTCAGGCAACAACATTCTAGAAAAGGAGGGACACCTGTCCCAGTTTTTTCAGCGTGACTACTCCTTAGCTACATTAGTCAATTTTTACTTCATTGTAATAAATAATAGATTGCCAAGTGTACAAGGCAAATCATTGTAGTTTTTGTTTAAATACACCATGCATTGGGAGTATTAAGGGTTGGACCCTAGTCATTTGAACCATTTTTTCTATTTGGAGCATTGTAATTTCGATTTGGAGCATCAATAAAAGGATAGTTTACAGGATACTTGATCTATTTTGACCTAGTGATGTTTTTCTCTCTATGTTTAATATATTTATGTTTACTTATCCATGCATTTTCACTTCTCATTGTAAAACAGAAATTATAGTTTAAGATATGTTGTTGGAGCACCTTATTGTTGTTTGTATTTACAATCTTTGTGTTTTCTTCTGAAGTACGATTAAAAAATACTTAAATGCTTTTTAATACTAACTGATATCATTATCTGTCGTTCCATTTATCATCCTGCTTTAAAAGATCTAGTGAGGACAGTTAGCTTGCCATGTAAACGCTCAGTAAAATTGATGTTACCACTTGGCCTGTGACTCCATTGCCCAATGGAAAATGTTTAAAAATGATCCTTCCCCAACAAAATGAACAAACAAACAAACAATTTTTTTATTCTTAGTATGTAGCCTAAAATATTCCAACACTAAAAACAAATTTAAAACATAATTGTATAGGGAGAGCCCTCCCTGAGTCCAAGAAGGTTAGGTCCTGCACCCATAAGTGGTTTGATGTATCTTTTGTGACTTTTGTCTTGCCAATCTTCAAAATCACAGAACGATAACATATTGAAAATTTGAATTTCACCTCTAACCCAAAACTCAAAACTTTGAAATCTCCTCTAGTATATTTTTCTCATCTCTGATACCATGTAGAATTTCCTGTAGATTCACAAGCTCATGCAATGTACTAAAGCATAGGACAAGAATCTACTTCTACGTTCAACCAAAGGAAGCCAATAGATCGATGAAAACAATATGAACAAGAAGAAGATAAATCATTGGAACATAACACAAGATGTATCTGGGGAAAGCCACTGCTCAAAACCCCACTATCTGTATTTCATATATCATAAATATGAGTGAAGATGAAAATCTTGTTCTAAATAGAACAATCCTGCACAAGTATGCTAAACTCTCTCAACTCACAAGCAAGCTATTGGCCAACACTTAGCCAATTTTGTAGCTCTCCAATCCCCTAATCTCTTGTGTAATTCCTAGGATGAATAACTCATATTTAAAGGGAATTCGTGCTTCCAAAATTGCGCAATCCAAACATAGGATCAACCTTTGATGCATGCATGATATTTACACTCCAGTAAATAATACAACTGATAGTACATTGTACCTGCACTCTAGTCTCAAATGGGTCTTTCTCAGAATTGACATGCATGAGTTTCTCGTGAGGGAATCTTCAGTTAAGTGGAGTAGCACTAGTGGATGCATTGGTGCACCAACTGACGGTTAGTCCTCTATTAGTTCCTCAAACAGTTTGGAACTAATTTAACTTAACTTAACTCAGTAAACTGAGTGATCTAATTTCCAACTCAATTTAAACTAATACTGGACCCCTTAAACTTAGGGAGAACATATACATGAATAAAGAAAGACTTCCAACTAGAAATTCCTAAGCTAATTAAGTTAATTAAACTTAATTAACTATTTACAAGTTGCTATGAAAATAGAATTCGTTTTTAATTCTCATTTTAATTCAAGGACAAATTAAACTGGAATTTCTTGTTGCCATTTCTCAACAATACCTCAGGCTTCAATCAACCGGTGCTAGTTTCACCAACACTAGCATAGGGGATACTTTCTCCACACGGTCAGCCTCTTCTACTATTGCAGTTTCTTCTACCCAAATTCCCAGAATGGCTAACAAACCGTGGACCAATCCAGGGGTAGTCAACATGCCTGCACCCTATCATCCTTTACCTAAAAATCTAGAAAGATGGTTACCCAAGTTCAATCCTGATGAAGGGTTGCCAACTGAAGAACAATTGCATAATTATGTGTTAGCCATTAACCTAAATGGAAATTTAGAAGAATATTGTGTATGTAGGTTTTTTCCCTATACTTTTGTAGGATCAGCAGGATCCTAGGACTTTTCTTGACCATCAGGTTCAATTAATAATTGGAACACATTTCAAGAGAAATTTCTAACCAAGTTTGGTGATGATCATACAACAGTTATTTTAATTAACGGTCTTTCCATTCTTAAAACAAATCAAGGTGAATGAATCAAGGATTTTAATTCTAGGTTCAATAAATCACTTAATAAGATTCTAGAAACTTCACAACCTAGTGAATATGTACAATGGTATATCTTTGCACTTCCATTTAATATTGTGATATGCGTAGATAGATCTAGTAAAATCACTTTAAGTTACAACATGAAAAAATCTTTATCTGTCCAAAAGAGAATGTTGGCTTTAGAGAAGAAAACCATTCTTGAAGAGAGAAGGTCAAATAAAGTGACTTTCTAGGAAGAAACCAAAAATAAGCCATCTAAGGACCCTTTTGATTTAGAGGGATTACAAAAATTCCTTTAAAAAATGTCAACTGGAATGGTCGAGATTAAGGAACAGGTATCAGATTCTTCAAAAAGACCTTTCAAACCTTTCAAAAAAGCTTAGGCTTCATCATCTTAACCACCCAACATTATATCTAATGTTGAATCATATCAAGAGGAAGACGAAGAGTTGGCCTTATCTGTGGAAGAATCAGAAGAGGAAGGGTTGGTGGAAGCACATGGATTATGGGATTTTATTCTAACTACATCAAAAAACGAAGAATAAGGAGAATCCATACCAGTTGAGACTATGAGTAAAAATCTATCGATTCATCATCATCCAATAAAAAAAAATATCAACTACTCCTATTAATAAAGATAAAAGTGTAACAAAGAAATCTCTTCCTAAAAGTTTTGAATCCATTCCATCATGTTCAAATTCCCCTTTTGCATCTAAAACTCTTGTTATTTTTGATAAAGATATAGAGTATAACATTGTGGAAGATATGAAGAAAGTTAAAGCTAATATTTCCATGTATGAGGTGAGAAATCTTAAGAAATAGCAAAAATTATTGCTAAAAGAATTAAATGTTGTTCCTACATCTCCTTTTCCAACTATAAAAGCCTCACTTGGAAAAGGAAAGCCTCTAAGTGATTCCCCAGATAAAATTGATGCTTCCGATGCAATTCTAATTGGAGACAGACCCAAATCCCATACCCCGCCTTTTCTTTTAACCTTTGATATTTTTAATAAAAATGTTCACAATTTCTTGATAGACTCAGGTTCTTCTTCAAATACTATGCCATATTCAGTTTGTCTCAAGCTAAACATAACACCTAAGAAGTTTGTTGTCCAAATTGTGAAATTAGACAGAAGAAATGTTAAGGTGTTGGAAGAATTAAGCTATGTTTTAATAAGGTTATCCTCAAATTCAAAGGTATGCCAAATTATTGATATTTTGATTGTTGATATTCCTAAATTTTATGGTCTTATTTTAAGCAGAGACTAGTCTAAGAAATTGCATGGTTATTTCACCACAGATTGGCCACACATGTGGCTTCCTTACAATGGGAAACCAAATCATATTCGGGTGGATAGAGACAAACATATGAAATACTCGATTACTTATTTGGATGAAGAAAATGAGCATGTGGTTTTCACAAATAACATCCTTGCGAATTATTCTTCGGAATCTTTCTTTGAAATTTTTATAGCTCAAAGATCCCCTTTCTCGGCAAATTTTGTTTCATATCAAGTTGAAAATTATTCGCAAACAGATTTTACTAAAGGTATTAAAGTTGTAGATACACTTGTAATTAAGTATGATTCTTTATTTTGGACACTTTATTTTGATGGTTCTAAATCTAATAACGGTGCAGGGACTAGATATATATTGTTAAACCCTAACGTGAAGAAACTAAGCTGGCATGTAGATTAGAGTTTTAATGTACTAATAACAGAGCAGAATATGAAGCATTAGTACAAGGATTGCATAAAGCTGTAAGTCTTGATGTTGAGTACCTCCAAGTATTTGGTGATTCTAAAATTATTATAAAACAAATTAGAAACAATATTCATTGTGTTTCTAATAATCTTAAACATTATCAGTCCTTAATTCAAAATCTTACGTCACATTTCATTGTATTTAATATTTCTCAAATACCCAAGCTACAGAATGCCAATGTTGATCTTTTGGCCAATGTTGCATATAAACTAATCCCACTTGAAGATTTTAGTCCAAATAAGTTTTCTATAGATTTTATTTTTCGTCCTTCCATTCCTGATAATGTCACTAATTGACGAGTATTCAATGATGATGAAGATATCCTTGATTTTTTAACATCTGAAGAATCTTATTTTGACCAAGTAATTGATGAGGATGAACATGATAGACACTTGAATAAATCGAATGAACAAAATTCCCTGCCAAAACTTGTAGTTAAACTTGAGGATCTTTATTATTTAAAGGATAGATTTAAAATGGTCAGCAACTACAACGTTCAAACTTCAACTTTGAGATTTGAATTGGTTAACCTAGGATCTTATATCAAACCTCAAAATATTAACTTAGGGCTTGGGCTATAATCAGAAGAAAGAAATGCATTTATTCATCTGTTAAAATATATAAGAACATCTTTTCTTGGAATTATCAAGATCTCAAAACTTAAGATACTTCTATCATTCAACACATTATCCCAGTGATACCTGATGTTAAACCCATTCAACAAAAACTTAGAAGTGTTCATACAAATCTGGAAACTCAAATGAAAAGTGAGCTGAATAAACTTTTAAAATCCAAAATTATCTTTCCAGTAAGATAGCCCAAATGGGTTTCTAATCTTGTACCAATTAGGAAAAAGAATGGTGATATCCGCATTTGTATTGATTTTAGGAATTTAAATAAGGCATTTCAAAAAGATAATTTTCCCCTCCCACCAATGGAACAAGTCCTACAATCAGTTGTTGGTTCTGAACTAATGTATTTTCTAGATGGATTCTCAGGTTACAATCAAATCCTTGTTCGTTCAGAGGATAGATTAAAGACTACGTTTAAAACAAAATGGGGAACACAACCATATCAAAAAATTCATTTCGGATTGATGAATGCAGGAGCTACATTCCATAGAGTAATGGACATCTCTTTCAAGGGTTTAATTGATAAAATTGTTGTTGTATATCTAGATGATATTACCATATATTCCAAGAACAGAAGTAATCATTTGCATGATTTAAAGAAGATCTTTGAAATATTCAAAAGGTATGTAATTTCTCTAAACCCCAAATTTTCTCTCAGTGAAGGTAAACTCCTTGGTTTTACTGTATCCAAAAATGGAATTTGCATTGATCCAGAAAGAATTAAGACAATATCAGAAATTCTGTTAGCACATACCAAAAAATCAATGCAATCATTTCTGGGCCAAATTAATTTTCTTAAGAGATTTGTCCGTGAATTTTTGCAAATCATCCTACCATTACAAACTATGATCAAGAAAAATTTGATTTTCAAATTGGGAGACAATGAAAGAGAGGCATTTAAAGCAAACAAACAAGTTGTAGTTGATGCTCCCTCTCTATCAACTCCTTATTTTTTTTATCAATTCATTTTATATACTTTTGCCTCTGAATTATCATATGTGGCAGTCTTAACACAACCAAATGAATAGAAAATTGAAGCTCCTATTTCTTTCTTCAACTCAATTTTTTAAGGATATGAATTAAATTATTCTAGAGTAGAAAAGCAAGCATTTGAAACTTATAAAGCCATCAAGTATTTTAGAACTTTTCTCTTAAAAACTCATATTAAATTCAGTGTTCCTTTCTTAGCGGTTAGGAAATTACTTATTCAAAAAAAGTTAGGAGAAAAAAGGGTTATTTCAATCACTGCCCTGCAAGAATATGACCTAAAAATCAAACCCGCTAAAATTGTAAGAGGTCAAGGTTTTCGCAGATTTTTATAGGAATGAATGATACATCAGTTGATGAAGCCACAGGTAATATTGATTAAGCACAGAGGTACTTCATGTGGACACTGAAACTCAATATGTTGACTTAATATTTTATTTAAAAAACGGTTATGCTCCATTTGAGCTTGATTTTAAAAGAAAGAGAGCCTTGAGATTAAAAGTTAATCAATATCAACTCATTAATGATGTTTTGTTTAGAAAGAATTATAATTTTGTTTTATTAAGATGTTTGGAAAAAACTGAAGCCAAAAAAGTCTTATAGGAACTTCATGATGGGCCAGCCGATGGACATTACAGTAGAGATATTGTTGGAAATAATACTGAGAGGGGGGGCCGGGGGGGGGGGGGTGAATCAGTTATTAGCAAACACTAACTTTTTCATTTCCATAATCAGATTCATATACGCTACTTCATTTAAGGGAACCCATGTGTACACGCAACTGTGTTTAATGCAACTAGTGTATATCCAGTAAACTTATGATTCAGTTAATCCATTATATGTTGATCTTTAATTAATGTATCAGAACTTCATTAACCATATAAACAGTAAACAGGTGCAATAAAATAGAACATATCATCACACATAAGAAACACACATGAACACCATGATATAAGGTGGAAACCCAATGCGGGACAAAAACCACCTGTTGTCGTCTTCCTTTAATATAAGAAAAACTTGTTTACAATCTTGTACTGGCACAGACTCATACCAATACGCAAGTACCCACCTGCAGAAGGCTACAACCTTCTCTCGTTCTCCAACTTCTACTGCAAGGGAGCTACAACCCCTATCTCTTGTACTAGTTGCTCTGTTTACTGGTACATAGGCGCTGGCCTACTGAAGGCTCCAACCTTCACTTGTTTTCCAAGGAAGAGAGCTCCAACCCCCTGGCTCTTGTACTGGCCAATATGTTTACCAATACATAGGTGCTGGCCTACAGAAGGCTACGACCTTCTCTCTTCCTTTAGGAACCACGTTTCATAAATTTTCAGACTGGATACTCCTGAAGCACAACACCATAATCTAAAGGCCACGTTTCATCCAATTTTCATACTGGACCCATCAACAACATTGAGGCACAAAATCAATCACCACTGCAACACAACTATTGCATCAACCAATCATCAATCTCTGAATCACCCAATACTGAATCAAAAACATAGTCACCAAAACACAAAGCAGACCATAGAGCTCTACAACAACCAAATCCAACTGCAATATCAAATATCATACTTCATATTCTATACACTACTTTGATGAGCCAAACCAATGTGTATACGCGCTTTTACCAAAGTGAACCCGCATACAGATCTGCAAATATTTACTCATAACTTTGCAGCTATTCCAGACATCAGTCATATCCAGATCATAACATTTATACAATAAAACATGCGTCAATAATTCAGATCTAGTCTATCCATGATAAAACCACATAATGATAATACATTCCAAGCCTTATGATCCTCATCCATCATCCATCATCAACCGCATAGGTGCATCCTTGGTTTAGATCAAGCAAAGCATCATAAACCCATAACCAGCATACTAGATCTCACACTTCATCAGATATTCAGCTCTTGCACTTTGGCCTAATGATCTTCTTCTCCTTATATAGGTTTAGGCCTCTCTCAATACCATGGTCCAAAACCACCTAGGACCGATACCTTGGACCCAATACCTGGGGTCAATACCTTGGACCAAATACCATAGACCAATACCAAAATACCATGGTCCAAATACCACGAACCAAAAATTAGTTTTCCGACATGTACGTGCCTTTCCTTCTGTGAAAGTGCATGTGTACATTATACGCACCTTTGTATATAGTGAACCTGCGTGTATACGCAACTTGGTATATAGTGAACCTATGTATACCTTTCTTTCTTCATTCTTGTTGCTTACCTGCTATACTGTGATCTTTCATCTGAGAGAGTTTCCATCAAGGATAACACTTGTGTCATACCTGTATCATAATGCCAACAGATACAACTTCCCATAAAATCCTACATGTTGAATATTACTGGCCAACTTTATTTAAAGACACTCACATGTATGTAAGAAGATGAAAAGTTTGTCCAACTGATTCAAGAAGACAAAAGAAACCATCTATGACTTTGCAACCTATTAACATCGAACAACCTTTCAAGCAATGGGGGTTGGATATAATAGGTGAGATCGTTCCTCATTCTTCTAAATAGCATAAGTACATTTTGAATAGAACATATTACTTTACAAAATGGGTAGAGGCAATACCTCTGAAGCTATCCAATTCTAAGAGAATTATTGAATTCATTGATCAATTTATCATTACCAGGGTTGGTATCCTTCATGCATCAAAAACCCTATATTGGGGAAACTGGGCGCTCCATCCATCAAAGGATCTATGAACATGCGGCTGACCTAAGACATGGGAGATCTAAGTCTTTGGCTTTAGCAGAGCATGTGGAAAAGACCAAGCATCAGGTGTGTATTGAGGAGGCCAAGGTTGTTGCCAAAGTTGCTCAGTTCCATCATCGTAAATTTAGGGAAGCTATTGAGATTGAAAAGAGGCCGAGCAATCTCAATAGAGATGATGGCTGG